>PISX010005321.1:0-78403 GCA_004024625.1 Mellivora capensis | reverse complement strand
TTAACTTTTTTTCCAAGTCTCAGCACATGAGGCATGTGTTCTTACAATGTAGCTCACATAGCACAGGTCTTCCCCAACTGTACCAATTATTATACTTTGATTTCACACTTCTTAAAAAAATTTCTTTTTCACTCTTTTAATTATTTTTACTCTTCTTTAGACTACAGTTTGGCAAGGGAAATACCTTTGTCTGCCTCGGGGCCATTCAGCAGGATTTTGCAGCTGGTATACTAAACTAAGACCCCTCACCCTCCATCTAGGAATAGATGTTTTGATAGGGTCCACAGTCTACTCTTTTCTAAACCATTTGCTCTGTCAACTTCTACCCAGATCCAGTGTGGTTTTGCAGTTAATTATTTGAGTCTTCAAAAAAATTCTTGTATGTACTGATGGGCCCCCAGATTATTTGCTCATCATATCTCTAAGATATATCCTGGCAAAGATAAGTAAGTATTTAAAAAAATGTTTAATTAGTTGAATGGCTTAATTATATTAGTTCCTAATAAATGGTGTTTCTCCCACTCAGGAGCAATATTTTAGCTTTATGTTTGTCATCTTAGGTCAGGAAGTAATTGATGTAATGGTGAAAAGAAAAACAAAAACAAATTTGGAGCGCCTGAGTTTATTAAGTTCTACCACTTTCCAACTGTGTGACCCTGGGAAAGGTATTTAACATCTCTGATTTTTAGTTTCCTAATATGCTAAATGGGACTATTAATAGTAGCTATCCCATAGACTTACCATGGGAATTAAAGAAGATAAAATATGTAAAGAGCCTCAGATAGTGCTTGGTGTATAAAAATGCTATTTGGATTATCATTACTATTTTTAGTAACAGCAACAATCTTATAAAATTCATTGCTTAACTAACTGCAAAGTATTGTTTATTGCATCTTTCATTAGATTATTCAAATTTCTTTCTTTTTTTAAAATTTTTATTTATTTATTTGACAGACAGAAATCACAAGTAGGCAGAGAGGCAGGCAGAGAGAGAGGAGGAAGCAGGCTCCCCGCCAAGCAGAGAGCCTGATGCGGGGCTCGATCCCAGGACCCCGGGATCATGACCCAAGCCGAAGGCAGAGGCTTTAACCCACTGAGCCACCCAGGCGCCCCAGATTATTCAAATTTCTTAAAGGAAAATAAATTTCTTTCTGGTATCTGTTCCAGAAACAGTGTTGTCTCTGCTAAGAAATGGGTTGTTAACAATTGATCATTTTTGTACTGCTTTGTATTGCTACTTGAGTATTCAAAACCAAAACCAAACCTACAGTCAAATTTGAAGCAAATTAATGCTTTATTTTAATAATTTATAAACTAACTTACATAAGTCCTTCTTATATTTACCTTTAGATTGTATTTTGTTATCTCAGATTTAGAAAATTGATGCTTTATGTCAAATAATCAGCAGAATATGAGAAAAGATAGTGACCCTAATTTTCTATGTAATTTTAATGATGTCTCTTAAATGCCAGTATAGCTTTCAGTTCTTTCAATTAGTAGAAAAAAACCTGTCAAATGGGAAAATATGAGAATATTTTGCATAATATGCTACTGCACATAATTTCCTTATATTTGTATTATTTATTCTTAGGGAACATTATCATATGGTAAATAAGAATACAGTTATCATAGTTACATTTACATGTTGTCATCAAGTGCTTACTGTTATGTCTTTACATATAAGGAACCATATATTTTGTGGAAGATGCCTTTTATAAACATTACCAACATGAAGTGGGTTATATTGTGAAAGTCAAAATTTTTCTTTGAAAGTAAAACACAAGAACAAAAATGCCAAACAAATAAAAACTCCTGACTATTCTAAAATCACAGTGAAATTTTAGTATTTGATTCAAAATTGCTCTAATATCAGAGATATCAATGGCTTCTAGAGATGTAGTTAAAACTATCATTATGTGAAGACTAAACTAATTGCTATTTTCCTTCTTACTAAACAATTGCTTGAACTTCTTTAAACAATTTCCAATTGGCAATAATTTAAAAATATGTTCTTAACATTCTGATTTAATCACAATATGGGAAACATATTATGTTTCTATCTTCTGATTTTAAAATTTCATTTTAATTGGGATAGAAAATTTAGCTTCTAAAATATATGAAATTCTGAGTTTTTCTACTCAGGAGAGTTAGTGTTCAGTATTATTTTCCCTCTTTGCACAATCTTCTTAAGGTCAAATACCTGTTGTACAATCAAATTTAAAATAATTTCTGGAGATTAGCAAGTTTTAAAGTAAATTTACCGAAGTTCTTAGAATCCTGCCAGAGTAGGTGTTTTAGCAAGTAAGGGTTATAAACTTTATTCTTTCCTCTATTCTCTTATCAAAAATTCTCACACTAATACCATAGATAATAGTAAAAAGAATCCTTTTATTGATCTAAGTAATTAGAATCCAAGAAAAACCTGAGGAAACAGCTTTGTGAGTCATTTTAATTTTCCTCATAGATCTTTTTAGAAAAAAGTAAGTAAGGTCCCTGAAATTATTGCATAGATAATCTCTGTGGTGTTGTGTTTTCTTGTATCTTCAGAAGACATACTTAACCAAAAGAAAAGGCAAAAGGAGGAGGAGGAGGAAGAAACATTTGGGCTGCCAATCCCCTTTGACAAACTGTAGGATTAAAGAGTGGGAGGTCCCTTCACTAATTTAACTTGAATAGATTGGTTACACTATGAAAGGATTTCTATCTCAGATGAATTGGAGACTATGAAATGGAGCTTCTCTTTCATGTGCCCTCAAAAGAATGGAACCTAAGAACTGAGAGACTAATTTACATTAAATGCGTGATTTGCAAAAGAAGGAGACTTATCCCCTGATCAATGAACATCCATGAAGAATCTCTCCCTAGTGCTCCCTTCGATAGCACATATACTAAAATTGGAATGATACAGAGAAGATTAGCATGGCCCCTGCACAAGGATGACACGCAAATTCGTGAAGCGTTCCATATTTAAAAAAAAAAAAAAAAAAAAGAATCTCTCCCCATCCTCAAGCCAATGAATTTAATGCTTAGACTCTGGCTGAATGGACTTTCCCCTCTCTGTACTCCTTGCCCATAAATACAGCCTGATCCAAACCATCAATGAGCTTGCGTGTAGCTTGTTACGGCATGCATTTCCCAAATTGCAGTTCCTCTACTATTCCTGAAAAGACTTAATTTCTGGTCATTTGAGTTTGCCTCAGTTTACCTCTTTATGTTCAGGTTGGCAACATGGTCATGTTGTATCACTTCCTCAATGTCACAAAGCTAGTTATCAGTAGGAATTTAATTATAAGAATGCGATAGTCTCTACCAGTTGCTTCTTCTTACACAGATGCTGACATTTGTCTTGCAAGTAGTAGGGACAAATATGCCAGTGCACCAAGTTAATGAACTTCCTTAAAGATTGAGTTTTTTACTTTTGATGGTGATGAATTAGTGACAAACCTTAAGAAGCCAAAAGGCAGAATCAGACTTAAATTCTAATATAGTTACAGTGATGAGAAGGACACTTGAAAGAAGAGAGCAATAAAGAGGTTGTTCTCATGGTACAGGCCAAAATGTGAGAGTTTTCCCAATGATAGAGTGATAGTCTGAAGTGGAAAGATAAGGTTAACATTGGGGAGATAAAAATGACAGTTTTGGGATTGAACCTGAGGGAAGAGGAAGACGTTGAGATAATACCTCTAGCTTCTATCAGAAGTGAAGAACTAAGTGAAAGACTGCCTTCACATTTCTCTCAGCTTTGTTAAACTTTATGAAGGCTCTTTCTGCCTCTAGGCCCTTGATTTCTGTCCATCCCCCATGCTGAACCACAGAGGTCCTCTCTTTCTTGGATCATTTACTTAGAAAACTTGTACTTGCAGATATTTTTCTGTGCCCCTTTGAGATGTAACTCATTTTAAGAGCCTCGTGCCAGTTTCCTAACCCAAGGCTGTGTTTCTCACAGACCTGAAAACCTGCTCTTTGAAATGTAATCATCAAGGAAAATGTCATTCCTATCCTTTAGTCACTGTGGGAAGACAGTCATCTATCTCCAATTTGCAAAACCACCTCTTATGATAATGATATGAGACATTTATTTTCCTTTTGGATAAAGAAAATTGGCTAACACAGATGGTCACCCCAGCTATTCTGTTGGTCTTGATATTTTGTCACTCTAGCTCTACCCTGACATTTGCTTTTCTGAACTTGTATTGATTTTTATCTCAGATAACAGTGCATGAACTAATAACTCAGTAAAGATGTATTTTTCATTTGGGGTGCTCAGTTAAGACTAAGCATTCCATCAATACTTGCTTTCTCAGCATCAGTGTCTATCTGTTCATCCAGCACAAATATATAATTTTGAAAGGGAAATTATATTAGTGTTTGGGGATTGCCATAATTAAGTACCACAAACTGCGTGGCTCAAAATAAGAGAAATTTGTGGTCTCACTGGTCTAGAGGTTAGAAGTCCAATATCATGGTGTTCTTAGGACTCTCTGAAACTGGTAATCCTAATGTTCCTTGGCTTATATATGTATCACCTTAATCGGTTCCTCCATCTGCACATGGCCATTTTCTCCCTGTGTATTTTCACACCATCTTCCCTCTAATAAGTGTCTGGTTCCCTCTCCTCATAAGAAAGAGCTATTTTTGGCTAGGGGATCACTCTATTCCAATATGAGGTCTTTTTAACTAATTTGATATGGAACAACTCTACTTTCAAATCAAAGTCGCATTCTGAGGTACTGGGTGTTATGACCTCAAGATATCTTTTGGGGGACAGAATTCAACCCTTAACAGAGATTAAAGGATGATACCATGTTTTCAAATTCAAAGCTCATAATTAAGTTCTCAGGGTACTTATACCTAATAACCTTCTGTTTATCTTATATACTTTAAAACTTGATGGAATTTGAATCAATCCAACAAATTGGAAAACACAAATACCAAGTCCTTTTATCATAAATCTCTCTCAAATATTTTTGGGAAAGCATATATTAGAATGTAATTTTTACTTTGGTGATGGGTTTGATGTTTAGTAACTGTTAAAGATGATATAAAAGATATACTTGTAAAAATATAACATTCCTGAAATGTAATTCAGAAACTACCACTTGGTGGCAAGATAATGCTGCTGTTAATGTTCCTAACAGTGACCTAAATACTTGCTCTTTTGAATTATACATCCTTGATAAATCTGAAATAGGCTTGTAAAGGGAGTCAGGCTAAATCACAGGTACTCTTTTTTTTTTTTTTAAGAAAATAATTTGCATAATGAAAGTGACTCTGGTAAAATACACATGTAAAATCCAATTCAAATAATGAGTTAATCTGATTGACTATCATTAAAAAGATATCTAAAATGAAAAATGAAAATGAATGAGAAAATAATTACTCTATAGATACAGTTCATGTCTGAATGTTTTTCTAAAATTCTAGCCCAAGGTGTGGTGTCATAAAATATTTTTCAATTTTAATCCATTTGGTTGAGCATAACTATTCAAACCAATTGTTATATTTATCTCCTGGTGGAACTTTAGAATGTCACCCTGTATTATTGAACTGCTGCCACTTTTTACAAAATTAATAAAGTTTCTGGCAGAATAAATGGATTCCTTACTTACCTTATCAGTGGTGTGGTCTCACAGTGTTATATTTAGAAAATGTACAGGATTTGCTTAATGAGTCCATGTTCTTTCTAAAAGGAACATAGAAGGAACATAACTGTTAGAATTGTAGAAATACATTTGTGTGAAGTATATTATTTGGTCATAAAGAATATGAAAGATTTAATGATATTCTTGAGCAAAGGTGGTTGCATATAAATTAGTTGTTTTGTTGTCAATTGATTTTTTTAACACTTAGATTTTTAATAAATAATTATTCTAGGGAATATTTGAAGGCAAGGAGTAGCCTCTTACTGGCATGGAAGAAATAAGGGTTTGAACTATTCTATTTTGGTATTATTTTGAGGCAATGTATTATAGAAGTTAGGTAAGATTTGGCCTCAGAACACTTGTCTTGAGTCCCACTTATATCATCTGTTAACTATGCAACTTGAGCAAATTACTTGATTTCATTTCACCTCAGTTTCATCACTTGTAAAACGGAGGGGGTAATAATAATACCAGCTTCATAGTGTTGATGTAAATATTAAGTAGAACTATCCATTGTAGGTGCTTGTCATAGTATCTCTTATATTGCAAACATAAAATATTATTTTTTCTTATTTTCCCTAACCATCGATGAGCACACACTTCTCAAAGATGAAGAGTGAGTATCTTAGAAAGATCTCAGGAAAGATGTTGCTACCAAATTTCCTTTTCCCAAGCCATTTCATAGCTTACTAACAATTTTCAACTAGGCAAAGATTATGGGGTCTTTGAGTTGCTGACAGAAGATCAATTTCTCTTACTCTCTTTGGCTTGTGGTGCTTTGCTTTGGCTGGCAACTGGAATTCAAAGAATGCCTGGAGGTGTTGCATTTTCTGGGAAAATGCTAGAGCCCTGTAGTGTTAATGCTGACTGTAGCTCCTCAATGAGCTTTTTAACTTCTGTGCCATTCCCTTTAATGAATATTGCCAGGGGCTTCCAACTTTTAAACTTTTTTTCTCCTTCTTTCCCCCACATTTCTTAATCTCTGAACATATTGTCAAAAATGATAGAGATACCACAATAACACTCAGGGTGCTGAAATAGTCTACTCTATGGTAATTGTCATTGGGAAAGGGGTGATGCTATATCTAAGCAACAGACTCAGAATGTATTTACTGACTATGTATTAGACAAATGCTCCTTTTTAATTTTAAGGTTGGTTATTTGTTAGTTTGACAATGTAATTTACCATAAACAATATGGGAATACAAAAGTAAAGCACTTTTGGAAATTAAGTTTAAATTCTAAGAAATAATTTTTACAGAAATATATAGCATCTCAGGACTTCAAGTTTGTTTTTGCATATTTATAGGTGGTTATTGATGTTTGCGAAATAAATAAGTTCTTTTAAAAATTTGTTCTGGCAGAATCACCTTCTATCACAAGCAATTAGTATCACCACAGCTCTTTGATTTGAGGGAATCAAAGAGCACTGGAATATCAACACACAGCACAGTAGACAGAGATATGAAAATGAGCCAGAGACTATTAAGGGGGATAAGAATAGTATTTTTTTTTCTCTTAACCTTTTTCTACTCAAAATACAAAGAAATGGAAAACAAACAAACAAACAAACAAAAAACCCAAGAAAGAAATAAGCAAAAAACATGGTCATGCTTAGCTCTTTGCTGTTGTAGTCAAAAATAGGCTACACATTTATAGCTACATACCAAAGAAGCCTGGCCAGTTCAGTGACAATTCTGGAAATAATAAAAGATATAAGATAATGGTGGGGACAGAAAGGATTAAAAATTCTTAAAAGTTTAAATTTAATGCTTATTTGTTGGATGTTGATGTACATTCCTGTGTAGTAGAGAAAAATGCCTCCAACGAGTTATGGCTCACCCCGTTATAGGCTCAGTTCATCAAACATTGTACTCTTCTCACCTATTTCTTTCTTTTTTTTTTTAATGTTTCAAGTTTTTATTTAAATCCTAGTTAGTTAACATATAGTATAATATTAGTTACTGTCAGGTGTAGAATTCAGTGATTTATTCTTCCTGCCTATTTCTAAAGTCAGTCATAGAAGGGCAAATACTAGATGACTCTGTTTACTTGAGATGTATAAAATAGCCAAACTTACAGAAATAGAAAAGAAAGCTAATTGCCCGAGGCCAGGGAGAGGGGAAAATAGAGAGCTGCTGTTCAATGAATATAGTTTCTGTTAAATAAGATGCATAAGTTCTAGGTATCTGCTGCATAATATTGTGCCTATAGTTAACCACAATACTATAGTGCACACTTAAAAATGTGTTAAGAAAAAAATTCTTAAGTGAGTACATCTTATATTGTGTTCTTATATTTTTAATGATTCATTTTATTTACTTTTATAGAAGAGTTTCTGAAATTTACTCTCCCCCGTCCCCCACAATGTAAATACCTTGGGATTTATTTGTATTTCCCACCCTTCTCAGTTGCACATAGTGAGTTTCAGTATGTTTGTTGATAACTGATATGAGCTTCCTAACACTGTTCCCTTTAGAATTTTCAAATATTGTATTTATGGCATACAGAGTTGCTGTAAATAGACACTCCATAGTGTATAACATATATATGCTGTGGATACAGAGAGTGAAGCACTGGCCGGCCTCTAGGGCAAGGCCTATTAGGGTAGAAGTAATTAGCTATGTATCTCAGAGTTGTATTCATACCATGCATGTGCAAAAACTCAATCAAGCTTCTTTACTTGAACATCAACAGGAAAAAAGTGGTTGTATTTAACTAAATCTTAATATAAGAATGATGAATAA
This sequence comes from Mellivora capensis, assembly GCA_004024625.1. Lineage (NCBI taxonomy): Eukaryota > Metazoa > Chordata > Mammalia > Carnivora > Mustelidae > Mellivora > Mellivora capensis. Next base: position 70,014 of record PISX010005321.1, on the reverse strand, counting down.
ACTATGATCAATTTACTAATTTCTTACTACATCATTTCTTTAGTGACTGACATTCCTCTGCCCTTTATCTATTTCTAAAATTGTAAAGTCTTAAAAAAATGGGATAAAGAATCTGAAGGTTTTCTTCCTGAGCATAACTGAACAAAAGGAGGTAAGATTATCATGGGTACAATGTGCCATGTGTGTTTTATGCTAGAGATCACCTCCCAGGATAGAGAGTGATCACAGTACCAGCATCCCTTAAACTAGACATGGAATAAATGGAAGAAATAGTACCTAACCGTTGCCCTCTCATCACTGTTTTCAAGTTATTCCAGATGGCCATTCTTGCTCTGGAAATCTATTATGTTTTTGATACATTAATACTGTCGATTACAACTTCTTTCACCTCTAATTGCCTTTTGACTGAAATTTAAGAACTTGCTTTCCTTTTTGACAGGGCAGATTGCCCGTCTTTGTTTTCTTATTTTAGCAAGAAGGGTTTATTATTTTTTATTGGTGTTCAAGCTTTTGAGGCATTGCCCCACAGCTTAAATTTTTATGCATTATTTATGGATACTTGGGAAACAATCCGTAAGAGAAACTACAGCAAACATTTCAGTCAATTATCAAAAATGTCTATAAAATTTCAAAGGAAAAAAAAGGCAAGCAAAAAATATAAAATACTTAAAAACTCACCAGAGTAAAACAAACAAACAAAAACACTGTAGGAAGAAATAACCATGTTTTCTCATTAGGACATAAATAATGTGGGGACAGCCTAATATTCATAATATGAATGTGTATGACTTCCATGTAGTTTTTTTAAGATTTTGTAAATTATTACTTCAAGTAAGTTTGGGTTAAAGCACCTAATATTTTATACTTTGTGTTAATTATAGAATTATCAAAATAAAAGTCAAAAATCACTGACTTCTTTCATATTATTTGTGACAAGTAGAAATTATCAATGAAAATGTGTATTTTCACAATAACGTTTTGGAGATCAACTGAAATTTATTAAAAGTATACTTTCTAGGGGCATCTGAGTGGTATAGGGGGTTGAGCATGGTTCTCTTGGTTTTGGCTCAGGTCCTAATCTCAGAGATAAGCACTGTGTCAGGCTCACCAGCTGAGTGTGAGTCTGCTTAAAACTCTCTCCCTCTTCCTCTGCCCCTCCCTCCAGTGCTCGCTTGTGTGCTCTGTCTCTAAATAAATAAATCTTTAACAAATATATATTTTATATGAATCTGTCTAAATTATAGATATTACCATATATAAATTTTACAATTTCTTTAGAATAAAAAAAAGTAACAGTATAGGGAATTTAGAGATGATTTAGATCATGGGGTGAGGGTGAAAGTAAAGATGACAGATTTCAGTCTTATTAGAGATAAAAACATAGTAAGAAAAAAAAAACTGAAAAATACTCGGGCTGTTATATTTCTTCACTGAATAGCTACTCTTTTTTTCTAAACTAGACAAAATTCCTGCATGCATTGCTTATCTAAATTTGGATAATATTCTCCTTTGAATGGTCATTAAAAAAAAGAGATTTGACAGGAGCTATATCATTTCTTTCAAATATAGTTATCCTGGATTTTTACATCTTAATCTGTACAATCAATATATAATAAGCTTAATGGCAATAAATCAGCAAGATTCAGGATTCTTCTCACAATTTAGGTTCTTTTTTTTTTTTTAAGATTTTATTTATTTATTTGACAGACAGATCACAAGTAGGCAGAGAGGCAGAGAGAGAGAGAGAGGAGGAAGAAGGCTCCCTGCCGAAAAGAGAGCCCAATGTGGGGCTCGATCCCAGGACCCTGGGATCATGACCTGAGCTGAAGGCAGAGGCTTTAACCCACTGAGCCACCCAGGTGCCCCAATTTAGGTTCTTTTAATAGAGATTTTATCAATTGTTAGAAGACACTAGAAACTAAGTGGAGTTGAGGACAAAGGATTTGTGGGAGTAATAAGTCAGGAAAAAATCTTTGCCAAATAGTTTCTTTAAATCTCAATAGATATAAACTAAGCAGTTTGTAAAATGCATTCTAGCAAATTAGAGTACCTTGAAAAATAAGATACTGATTCACAAATTCTATATAAATTTGTCAGTACCTAAAGACAACAACTTCACTAGCAAAAATTTTCAAAGACAATTCAATAAATTCATGTTTGTCGTATAAAAAACGGGTCCTTCTTCAAGTTTCACCTCCCTGGGGTAAAATGAGGGTGAAGACAGGTAGATGCTCTGATATAATTGCTCTTCAGCACACCAGACTATTTCTATGAACTTGATGGGCTAGCACACATCTTGGGCTTTGGCCTAGATGCACAAATTGTTCTAGGGCTGATTGAACTACTGAGGGAACACTGGGGGGAACTAAAGATAGCAACAGTACCTCATCTCTTCTCTTCTTTGATCAGAGAACCATGTACATCGTGGTTTACCTGTCAAGTACCGATAACCCTAACTTTGAGCAGCACTTAGTTCTGTGCCTTGTTAAGAATAAATGCTTAATATTTATTGAGTGGGAACTAATCAACTTCTTTCCCTGTGATTGTCTCTTTTTTGCTCACCTAAGCATATGCACATTTTAAAAAAATATATTTATTTAAGAGAGAGAGAGAGAGAGGCAGAGGGAGAGGGAGAAACAGGCTCTCTCCTGAGCAGGGAGCCCAAATTGGGGTGCAAAATCCCAGGATCCTGAGATCATGACCCATGCTAAAGGCAGATGCTTAACTGACTGAGTCACCAGGTGCCCAATATATGCACATTTATATGTATTTATGCATACAATCTTTCCTCAGCTAGTGTGCTTTCACCTCTATTGACTATTTTACTAACAAAGGATAAAAAACCCTCTCCTTAAAAATGTCTACTTTAATCATCTTTATTAATCACAACTACGCACACTAGAAAATAGTAGTACTTATATATGGAAGATATTATTTAGTCTCCAGAAAACATATGTTTCTTGTTGGAATTACAGAACCCTTGCACAGCCTCTGAGTCTCCTGTGTGTGCCAGCATGCCCAGCACAATGCATAATGCTCTCTACCTACCAGGTAAATAACTGCTTAAATGAGTGAAAGAGAATTGAATTAATATAATTTTAACTGTGAAATATACATACATAAAACAGCAGGAGGGTCAAATTAACCACAACAAAGTCAACATTAATAACAGCAGGTAAAAATTCTTGAATTCCTAGTGTATGTATAGTATTTTACACATAATATTTCTAGTAGTTTAAAAAAGTAATATTATCACTCCCATTTTACGTATAGAGAATTTGATGTTGACTGAGTTAACATGTTCAGGATCACTGGACAATTAGCAGAACTCTATCATTTCATACCCACTCCTCAACTCTGGAACCCTTATAGATAAGTGACCTGGATTTTCCTTGAAACTTTCACCAATGGAGACTTTCCTTTCTGTACATTATGTACATAATATGTATGTAAGTACATATTATGTAATAAGGGCTTAGGTGCCTTCAATACTCTTCCTTTTCCATTCTCCTTTATCTCACCTGCTTAGCACAGAAGAAAAAAAAATTTCAAACTTCTCTTGATTTTCCCTCCCTCCACTTCTTATATGACTCCCAAAAGATACTGGTGATAAACTGTTCTGTCTTAATGATATATTAATAAGCCTTTAAAGAGAAATGAAACATTATAAAGAAATACTGTTATAAATCTTTAAATCCATTAAACTTTTTAGAAAATATATTTAAAAATGTGATAAAATTTCCAACTAGACCTGCATCTCTTTCTTCTAGCATCAACATCTATATAAAATTAAAAAGGAATTCATTTTTAATGTTTTCTTTTTTTAAAAGATTCTTTATTTTAGAGAGAGAAAGAGAGAGTAGGGAGAGGGGCAGAGGGAAAGAATCTTCAAGCAGACCCTCTCCTGAGTGCTGAACCCAGTGTGGAGGCTGGATCTCACAACCCATGAGACCACGATCTGAGCTGAAACCAAGAGTCAAAGTCTTACTCAAGTGAGTCAACCAGGTGCCCCCCATTTTTTCCTTTTATTCACTTAGTTATGCTGTCTCACATTATTGTTGTTGCTTTTAATCTTTTTTTAAAGACTCTATTTATTTGTTTGACAGAGACAGAGATAACAAGTAGGCAGAGAGGCAGGCAGAGAGAGAGGGGGAAGCAGGTTCCTCATTGAATAGAAAGCGCTATGCGGGGTTCAATCCCAGGACACTGAGACCACAACCTGAACAGAAGGCAGAGGCTTAATCCACTGAGCCACCTTGCTTTTAATCTTTATTACAAAAGCAAAATATTTCAGTCACCCTAGAAATTAAATAGATATTTGTGGGTTTTCCTTAGAATCTTTCTATGGAGAACAACAGTAGACTAACTTATTTCCTGAGCAATGGCAAAAATGAGAGTGTTAACTGTGAATATTAAAATTTTCACACACACACAATCATCACATCAAGTTGATAACATACCTATCATATCTCCAGACACATCAAATTGTATACATTAAAAGGTTCAGTTTTTAAAAATTATTTTACATCTGTTATAATAAAGCTGTTAAGGTAATATTTTCAAAACATAGAACATTATATTCAGATAAGGGGGACATGAAAATTCTGTCCTAAAGAACAAAAACAAATTAAAAGCATGAGAGAAAATAAAGGAAAGCTACAAGCAAGCCTTTCTACTATGTTCTCAAAAGAAAACAAATTAGTGTTAAAACTTGAACATTAGCTAAAGGATATACTCACTAACTGCACCATAAATTTTTAGAGAGATTTTATTTATGTTTAAAAGATTTAGTAGTTGATGGCATGAAGGCTTTTATTTCCCATATTATGGCAGACTAGTTTATTCAGACCAACCATCCTGCTAAAAACAAATAAAAATGCTCAAAGCAAAGTTAAGTTGTTTCTCTCTGGAGAAATAAAACTTCATCCTAGGACTCATAGTCCAATATTTTTTTTTTCAAGGAAAACCTGAAGCTTAGAATAAAAAATAACAAAGCACCACAAGAGAAAAAAAAACAGTGTTTGAAAACAGACAGTAAACATAGATCTGCCAAGTTGTATGTATCAGAATTATCACACACACACACACACACACACACACACAAAATAAGCAGCTTGGCTTACTTTGTTCAAATATTTTTAAAAGTCTTCAAAATGTCTACCAAAAGACACTAAGCACAGTGACCTGGATGATTTGGAGGGTAAAAAAAATGAATAGAAATTGAATAAATTAAATATTGAGTAATCTAGAATAAAAATTCAGTGAAGGAGTTTACAAGCTAATTAAATGTAGCTACTGATACAACAACAACAATAAAAAAAAACAAACTAAAAAATAGGGAGGCAAAATGATCTAGAATACAGCAGATAGTAAACACTGGAAATATCTCAGAGTAGTTTGGTAAGATGATGAGTAGGGTAAAAAAGCCTAGTTAGTTAAAGTGAAAGGAGAGCAGCAAGAAGTGGTCACAGGCAATACTGAAGAGTTAATGGATGAGAACTTTCCAGAATTTAGGAACAAAAACCACAGATGAAAGAAGTCCAATGAATCCCAAGCCAGATAAATAAAAGATATATACATTTAAGCATGACTTAGTGAAACTGAACAAAGAAAAATTCAAAGAGAAAATCTTAAAAGCAAACTTCCTTCAAAGGAGTGATAGTAAGACTGATAGTTCACTTCCTAATAGCAACAATGGAAGCCAGGGTACTGAGGAAGAAAAGTTTCTACCTAGAAATCTATACTCCCAAACATATTTTCAGAGATTCAGAGCTTGCCCTTAGTAAAGGTAGTTTGAAAGGATATCCTTTAAGCAGAAGGAAAGTGATCTCAGAAGAAACACCTGTGACCTAAGAATTGGAGCAAAACTGAATGGGTGACTCTAAAAATAAATCTCAGCAAATGCCAAGTGTATTAAACAATGGTAAGTATGTGTGCAGTTAAAAAGTTGAAATAGAATTCTAATATGCAGATTATTTCAGTTAACAGTACATTAAGTGGGGGAGAGGAGCAAGATGGCAAAGGAGTAGGAGATTTAAATATCATCAGGCCCCAGGAGTTTATCTAGACAGTTATCAAACCATTCTGAACACCTACAAACTCAGTAAGACATAGAAGAGGAGCAATTCTAGGAACAGAAAAGTGACCACTTTCTGGAAGGTAGGGTGTGTGGAGAAATGAATCTGAAATGATGGGAAGATAGACTGCAGGAGGAGGAGCTGGCTCCCAGCAAGTGAGAGAGCAGCAGAGCACAAAATTGGACAAGTCTGCTCCATCAAGGGATGTCAACCAGAGGCTAAGTGGGATGTGGAGCCCTGGCAAGGACAGTATGGTCTCAGGAGCCATGGGCTTACAGAAAGACTGGGGATATCTGAGTGTGGCAGAGCTCCCAGGTATCAGAGCAAGGAAGCCAGCTATAGAGACAGAACCAAGGAGTGGGCTTTCAGCTTGGGCTTACCTTATATTGTGATCCAAGGCACAGTCAGACCAATGCTCTTGAGCAGGGACCCCACAAATGGCAGATCTGGAGAGACCCCCACCTTCCTCCTCTGGGAAGAGCTTCTGTACTGCTCTACTGGGTTTGAAGATTTCTAAGCCATGCACCAGAGATAGAAATGCTCAGTTGTAGGCTGGGTGAGCTGAGTGCAGCCAGAGATCAGGGAGATGGGAGGGATTGACTGCTTTTCTCTGGGGTGCATTGAGGATTTGGGCCCTGAGCTCTCAGCTCTCATGGGGCCAGAGATTGGGAGGCCATCATTTTCATTCCCATCCTCCAAAGCTGAATGGAAGGTGTTCAAGGAACAAAAGCTACTGAGAGAAAACCCGAGCAGATTATTTAGCCTGGCCACTGGCAAGGGAAGTGCAATTCTGCCTCAGACAAAGACATTTGAGAATCGCTGCAACAGGCCCCTTCCCCAGAAGACCAGCAAGAACATCCAACCAAGACTAAGTCAACCAGTCCCACAGAACTGCAGAACTCCAGAGCTAGGGTAAAGCAACATAAATAATTCATGGATTTTTCCCTATGATTCTTTAGTCTTTCAAAGTTAAATTTTTAAATTTTTTCTTATTCTATTTTTTTAATTTTTCCTCTTTCCTATTTAATGTTTTTTTAAGTATTTTATCTTATCAATACCTTTTAAAAAATTCTTTTTAATTCTCACTGTTATAGTCAATTTTATCCCTTCATTGTATTTAACCTTATTTTTTGTACACACATAGGTTTTTTTTCTTTAAAATTTTGGGATACAATTTCTTCTAATAGATCAAAATATACCCCAAATCTTGTACATGTCATTGTTCTAGTCTCCAGTCTGATCACATTCTTTCCTCTTTTTTCTACCAACTTCTTATCAATTCCTTTTTTAGAATCTTTTTAATTTTTTCATCTTTACAGTCATATTCCATCCCTTTATCGTGTTTACCCTTATTTTTGTATATATATACAGGCTTTTCTTTCTTTAAGGTTTTTGGAGGTAGTTTCTTCTAACAGAGCAAAATACATCCAAAATCAAGTGTGTGGCTCTGTTCTGTTCACCAGTCTAACATATATAGATAGATAGATAGATAGATAGATAGATATAGAGAGATATATACATTTTTTATTTTTATATATATTTATTTTTCCTCCCATTCTTCTCCCCCTAGTATTGGATCTCTTCTGATTTGGGTAGCATATATTTTTCTGGGATCATTGCTACCCTTTTAGTATTTTGTTCTCTCATTCATCTATTCTTACCTTGATAAAATGACAAGGCATTAAAAACTCACCACAAAAAAAAAGAACAAGAGGCAGTACCAAAGACTAGGGACCTAATCAATACAGACATTATTAAGATCTCAGAACTAAAGTTCAGAATGACAACTATCAAGGTGCTAGCTGGGCCTGAAAGTAGCACTAGAGAATCACTTTCTGGAGAAATACAATCCCTTTCTGGAGAAATAAAAGAACTAAAATCTAACCAATCTGAAATCAAAACAGCTATTAATGAGGTGCAATCCAAAATGGAGGCTCTTACTACTAGGATAAATGAGGCAGAAGAGAGAATTAGTGATATAAAAGACCAAATGATGGAGAATAAAGTGGCTGAGCAAAAGAGAGACAAACAACTACTGGACCACAAGGGAAAAATTTTGAGAGATAAGTGATATTGTAAGATGAAACAATATTAGAATAATTGGGATCCAAGAAGAAGTAAGAGAAACAGAGGGACAGAAGTTATATTGGAATGAATTACAGTAGAAAATTTCCCTAATATGCCAAAGGAAACAAGCATCAAAATCCAGAAGGCACAGAGAACCTCCCACAAAATCAATAAAAATAGGTCTACATCATGTCATCTAATAGTAAAATTTACAAGTCTTAGTGACAAAGAGAAAATCCTGAAAACAGCTCAAGAAAAGAGGTCTGTTATATAAAATGTTAGAAACATTAGATGTCAGCAGACTTATCCACAGAGGCAAGAAAAGACTGGCATAATATATTCAGAGCTCTAAACGAAATAAATATGCAGCCAAAAATATTATATCCTGCTAAGCTATCATTGAAAATAGAAGGAGAGATAAAAAGCTTCCAGGACAGAGGCGCCTGGGTGGCTCAGTGGGTTAAAGCCTCTGCTTTCGACTCAGGTCATGATCCCAGGGTCCTGGGATCGAGCCCCACATCGGGCTCTCTACTCTGTGGAGAGCCTGCTTCCTCCTCTCTCTCCCTGCCTGCCTCTCTTGCCTACTTGTAATCTCTGTCTGTCAAATAAATAAATAAAACCTTGAAAAAAAAATAAAAAGCTTCCAGGACAAACAAAAACTAAAAGAATTTGCAAACACCAAACCAGCCTTACAGAAAATATTGAAAAGGGTCCTCTAAGCAAAGAGAGAGACTAAAAGTAGTAGACCAGAAAGGAACAGAGACAATAAACAGTAACAATCAATGTACAGGAAATATAATGGCACTAAATTCACATCTTCCAGTAGTTACCCTGAATGCAAATAGGCTAAATGCCCCAATCAAAAGACACAGGGATCACAATGGATAAAATACAAAAACCCATTGATATGCTGTCTGCAAGAAACTCATTTTAGACCCAAAGACACCTCCAGATTTAAAGTAAGGGGGTGGAAAAAAATTTACCATGCTAATGGACATCAAAAGAAAGCTGGGATGGCAATCCTTATATCAGATCAATTAAATTTTAAGCCAAAGAGTATAAAAAGAGATGAAGAACACTATATCATACATAAAGGGTCAGCCCATCAAGAAGATCTAACAATTTTCAATATCTCTGTCCCTAACATGGAGCAGCCAATTATACAAACCAATTAATAACAAAATCAAAGAAACACATTAACAATAATACAATAATAGGAGGGTCCTTTAACAACCCCCTCACTGAAATGGACAGATCAACTAAGGAAAACATCAAAAAGGAAGTAAAGGCTTTAAATGACACACTGGACCAGATGGACATCACAGATATATTTAGAACATTCCAGCCCAAAACAACAGAATACACATTCTCCTCTAGTTCACATGGAACATTTCTCCAGAACAGATCACATCTTGGGTCACAAATCAGGTCTCAACCAGTAGCAAAAGACTGGGATCATTCCCTGCATATTTTCAAACCACAATGCTCTGAAGCTAGACCTCAATCACAAGAGGAAAGTTGGGAAGAACTCAAAAACATGGAGACTAAAGAGCATCCTACTAAAGAATGAGTGGTCAACCAGGAAAGGAAAGAAGAGTTGAAAAAATTCATGGAAACAAATGAAAATGAAAACACAACTGATCGAAATCTGTGGGACACACAAAGGCATTTCTGAGAGGAAAGTATATAGCAATACAAGCCTTCCTCAAGAAACAAGAAAGGTCTCAAGTACACAACATATTCCTACACCTAAAGGAGCTGGAGAAAGAACATCAAAGAAAGCCTATACCCAGCAGGAGAAGAGAAATAATAATGATCAGAGAAGAAAATAATGAAATAGAAACCAAAAGAACAGTAGAATGTATCAATGAAACTAGGAGCTGGTTCCTTGAAATAATTAATAAGATTGATTAACCCCTGGCCAGACTTACCCAAAAGAAAAGAGAAAGGACCCAAATTAAGAAAACCATGAATAAAAGAGGAGAGAGCATAACCAATTCCAAGGAAATACAAACAATTATAAGAACCTATTATAAGCAACTCTATGCCAGCAAATTTGATAACCTGAAAGAAATCGATGCATTCCTAGAGACATATAAACTACCAAAACTGAACCAGGAAGAAATAGAAAACCTGAACAGACCTATAACCAGTGAGGAGATTGAAGCAGTGAACAAAAATCTCCCAGCAAATAAGAGCCCAGGGCAGGATGGCTTCCCAGGAGAATTCTACCAAACATTTAAAGAAGAATTAATAGCTATTCTCCTGAAACTCTTCCAAAAAACAGAAATGGAAGGAAAACTTCCAAACTCATTTTATGAGGTCAGCATTACCTAGATCCCCAAAGCAGACAAAGACACATCAAAAAGGAGAATTATAGACCAGTACCCCTGATGAAATCTGATGCAAAAATTCTCACCAAAATAATAACAAATAGGATCCAACAGTACATTAAAAGGATTATTCACCACGACCAAGTGGGATTTATTCCTGGGCTGCAAGTTTGGTTCAACATCCACAAATCAATAATTGTGATATAATACATTAATAAAAGAAAGAAGAACCATATGATACTCTCAGTAGATGCTGAAAAAACATTTGACAAAGTACAGCATCCTTTTTTGATTGAAACTCTTCACAGTGTAGGGATAGAGGGTACATACCTCAATATCATAGAAACCATATATGAAAAACCCACAGCAGATATCATTCTCAATGGAGAAGAAACTGAGAACTATCCCCCTAAGGTCAGGAACATGGCAGGGATGACCACTATCACCACTGCTATTCAGCATGATACTAGAAGTCCTAACCTCAGCAATCAGAAAACAAAAAGAAATTAAAGGCATCTGAATTGGCAAAGAGGAAGTCAAACCCAGATGATATGATACTTTAGGTGGAAAATGCAAAAGTTTTCAGTTCAAAACTTCTAGGACTTATACAGGAATTCAGTAAAGTGTCAGGATATAAAATCAATGCACAGAAATCAGTTGCATTTTTATACACCAACAGCAAGACAGAAGTAATAGAATTTAAGGAGTTGATTCCATTTACAATTGCACCCAAAACCATAAGATACCTAGGAATAATCCTAGCCAAAGAACCAAAGAATCTTTACTCAGAAAACTATAAAGTACTCATAAAAGTAACTGAATAAACAAAGAAATAGGAAAACATTCGATGCTCAGGGATTGAAAGAACAGATATTGTGAAAATGCCTATGCTGCCTAAAGCAATCTACACATTTAATGCAATCCCTATAAAAAAACTATGAATTTTTTTCAAATAAATGGAACAAATAATCCTAAAATTTATATGGAATCAGAAAGATTGCAAATAGCCAGAGGAATGTTGAAAAAGAAAACCAGAGATGAGGATATCAGAATTCCAATCTTCAAGCTCTATTACAAAGCTATAATAATCAAGACAGTATGGTACTGGCACAAAAAGGGACACATAGATCCATGGAACAGAACAGACAGTCCAGAAATGGACCCTCAACATTATGGTCAACTAATCTTTGACAAAGCAGGAAAGAATGTTCAATGGAAAAAAGACATTCTCTCCAACAAATGGTGTTGGGAAATTTGGACATCCACATGCAGAAGAATGAAACTGGATCATTTCCTTACACTGCACACAAAAATAGACTCAAAATGGATGAAAGACCTCAATGTGAGAGAGGAATCCATCAAAATCCTTGAGGAGAACACAGGCAGCAACCTCTTTGACCTCAGCCACAGCAACTTCTTCCTAGAAACATCACCAAAGGCAAGGGGAGGAAGGGCAAAAATGAACTATGGGACTTCATCAAGATCAAAAGCTTTTGCCCAGCAAAGGAAACAGAGTCAACAAAACTGAAAGACTACTGACAGAATGGGAGAAGATGTTCGCAAATGTTATATCAGATAAGGGCTAGTATCCAAAATCTATAAAGAACTTCTCAAATGCAACACCCAAAGCACAAATAATCCAGTCAAGAAATAGGCAGAAGACATGAACAGACATTTCTGCAAACTTTTCTGAAAAGAAGATATCCAGATGGCCAACAGACACATGAAAAAGTTATCCACATCACTTGGCCTCAGGGAAATACAAATTAAAACCACAGTGAGATGCTACCTCACATCAGTCAGAATGGCTAAAATTAACAAGTCAGGAAATTACAGATATTGGAGAGGATGTGAAGAAAGGGGAACCCTCCTACACTTTTGGTGGGCATGCAAGCTGGTGCAGTCACTCTGGAAAACAGTATGGAGGTTCCTCAAAAAGTTGAAAATAGAGCTACCCTATGAGCCAGCAATCACACTACTGGGTATTTACACTAATAATACAAATGTAGTGATCCAAAGGGGCACGTGCACCTGAATGTTTATAGCAGCAATGTCCACAATAGCTAAACTATGGAAAAAACCTAGATGTCAATCAACAGATGAATGGATAAAGAAGATGTGGTATGTATATACAGTGGAATACTATGCAGCCATCAAAAGAAATGCAATCTTGCCAAGAGGGTATTATGCTGAGTGAAATAAGTCAATCACAGAATGAAAATTATTATATGATCTGTCTGTTATGAGGTATTTGAGAGGCAGGGCAGTGGGTCGGATGTGGTAGGGATAGAAAAATGAAACAAGATGGGATCTGGAGGGAGACAAACTATAAGAGACTCTTAATTTCAAGAAACAAACTGAGGGCTGCTGGAGGGGAGGAGGGTGTGAGGGATGGGGTGGCTGAGTTATGGACATTGGGGAGAGTATGTGCTATAGTGAATGCTATGAAATGTGTAAGCCTGATGATTCATGGACCTATACCCCTGGGGCAAAAATTAACATTATATGTTAATTAAAAAAAAGAGTACAGTAAGTGGTATTAAAGTTTTCTTTTTGTAACAGAAATAATGGACTCAAAGTATTGTCAGTTATTAGGTTTTAATGAATTATGTAGTACATATGTAGTCATCTTCATATAGCTAATTTTATAATATGCAAACGCATTTTCTATTTTTTTCAAATTATACTAATTTGGAGCACCTGGGTGGCTGTCAGTTAAGCATCTGCCTTCAGCAGGGTCCTGTGTTGGGTTCCTTGCTCAGCAGGAAGCTTGATTCTCCTTATCCTTCTACACTTCCCTCCTTCACCCATTCTCTCTCCCTCTCTTGTCTCTCAAATAAATAAATAAAATCTTCAAAAATAAATAAATAAATAATAAATAAATCCCTTCCTTCCTCCCTCCCACACAAATATTGCTAATAAGTGCAGAAGAACCTAAAAATGTGTTTCTAAATTCAAGTAGCTAAATTCTCTTATATAGGAATATTTAATTCTCTATAGTAAATACATACAAGAAATGTTTCCTTGTTTGTATGACATATATTTTCTTTAAAATAAAATTTTATGCATAGGATAAGAGGTACTTTTGAATAATGATTAGACATTCTAAAATGTGATGTGTAATTATAGTTTTTACTTTCCTACTATTGTTAGTGAGAAATTATGGTTAAGCCTATATGCAGTTATAAACAAAGTCTTAGAAGTATATTCATGCATAAAATTTTTTCAGAATATTTGAAAGGAATATTTTTCTTTATATAATATTTTAATAATAGCTTTTAAACATGTAGTACTTATTCATATCTTCATTTTATCATAATGCTAAAACAATGAATTTGCTCACAATGGCCTGTATAATTATAAATTAATGTTGGATTTACCATATTCAGTTAATAAAAATACAAAGGGAAAAATATTTCTTGTTAAAATTAAAACTGGTAATAGTTTCTGCCTTCTAATGTTGGTTCTTAATTCATATTCATAGGAAAAAGAATTTTGCTGTTGCTTTCTTCCTCTTACAGTTATTTGTGGAATAGGAAAAAAAAATGGGTGAGATCCTGAATAGATGACTATCCTTTAGGGAAAAACGTGCATGAGTTTTGGCTATTCTCAGGGAGGCTAAGGACTCCTGTGGGCAGAGTTCCTGCAAAAGCCAACAGATTGAGCCTACAGAGTGACAGATAAGTGCTCCACAGGAAAATCAAGTGATTCAGTTTCAGTATTTAAATTACCTTTGAACTGCTATCCCACCAGTGAAACAGAAGGAGTGAAGTAAAGCCAACTAAGTATTTAATTTAAAGTCCAGCTGGCATTAAATTTCTGTTCACACTACTTTTTTTTTTTTACTAAGTAATATTAAGCATATGATTTAATTTAATTGGCCCTCGGCTTTTCTATCTATAAAAGGCATGTTTACTATATCATACATTCTTATAGAAATACTAATAAAATAATGAATGTTGAAAAGTCTGTAACAAATTTAGTGTTTGATAGACAATTTGCCCCCCCCCCTTGCCTGGGTGCTGAGTTAGAATTTAAAATCTATATGAACTTGAATGATTGCCTGAATAAGTCAGGACTGTGAGTCACTTGGCAGGCTCTGCTCCAACCTATGCAGTCTCTTGCCACATGTCCCTCTGGATTTCACTGATGCCCCATAAACTTGGTATGCATAGTTGGCACAGTAACTAATACCTATTAATTAATAACTTATTAAGTGAGAGCTCTTTGTTCAGCATTACCCTGTGTTACATGAAGAATGCAAAATAAGCACAATCATCATTGCCTATCCTTCAAGGTGCTCAGATACAAACTGCAGAGTCTCAGGAAATATTTTAATAACAGAACAAATTGGAATCTGATTATAAAAGTAGTGATAGCTTCTGCTTCAAAGTTCCACCACTTGGCTGAACTTATTAAACTGAAAAATTTAAACTTGTGAACATATAAAGTTTGAAAGAAGACAACATTTGTTCATTTTGTCAGTCATACACATCTTTCCAGAATATTTTCTCAGATAATCTTTTCAAAAACAGGTGTATAAAGTCTAGTTTTTAACGAGCTCTCCCATTGATTTCTAACAGGTACAGATGAATAAATTCTTTGCAAAAGAAAGGGATGAGATTATTGAGATTAATGAAGGTGGTTGCTCATCAGGATAGGTTTTGCTCTTCTGCTAGTCATTGTTCAATTTTACAGAGCACACTATCAAAAACAAAACAGGTAGTTTCTGGATAAGTCTGGCAGATAGAAGTTAATCATAAACAATGTTTTTTTCCCAATATGAAATAAAACATTATTTTAATCATATGCTGAGTATTATATGGAACCATAATATTCTAATATTATTTTTTAGATTATTTATAATTTATGACTATAAACTTAATCTAATACTGTATTTTCCTAAAGAATTTTAGAAATACACTTTCATAAAAATAATATTAATGTGATCTTAGTTCTACTTAAAAATGTTACATCTATATTAACTCTCAGATATAATGTATGATCCTGCCGAGAAGGAACTTAGAGTTTTCTAGGAAGGACAGACACATGCAATAGTGGAGGCATTTTCAAGTTATAGGAGTATTAAAGAAGTGAGAGATATTTTTACGTAGGGAATGAATGAATTGCAGATTAGTGAAAGCAGAACAGCAGGAGTAATTACTGTTCTGGGTTTTGAAATATAGCAGCGGTTTCCTAGGACTTCGTAGGCTGGTGTTGGAATGTGCTAGACATATGGCACTATGTATACAAAGACATGGATAAATTAAATACCATGGCATGTGTATTGGGAAATAAAATGTTATATTTTTTGGAGCAGTAGATGTAAATGGACATATAAATGAAAAGAACATAGAATTGGTGATGTAAAGAGGAATTTGATCATAAAAGGCCTTGTATATTTCCATCTGTACTAAGGAATTCTATCTTAACTTGCTAAATCAATGGTTCTCATATTTCTAAGTGCATAATACCTTGAACTTCCTATTAAAAATGTAGATTCCTGAGAGCTCTGCTACCAACAGCTTTTCTTCCCATTTGATTTATTTTGTTTGATAGAGGATCCAGAGTTTGCATTTTTATAGTTTGCACTGGGATAAATTGTTTTAAGCACTGAAAACCTCTTGACAGCTGCTATGTGGGGAACTGGTATGATCACATTTCTAGCATTTAGGTATAATTTGAGAACTCTGAGACCAGATTAGACTAGTTGGGAAGCTATTGGAAAAGTACAGGTGAGCAATGACAAAGTTTTGCAATATAATAGTGATTTATGTCAAAGGCAGCAATGCAGTGTATTTGGAAATGACAATCAGTTTAATAAATGGTTATCAGTAAGTAAAAAGAGCTCTTATTTCTTACATACAGAAAATTTCTATCTCACATCAAATACAAAAATTCCAGTTGTATAGAAAACCTAAATATGATAGAACAATAAACCTTTGAGAGAATAACTTTGTAACTTTGGTCTTAGCACAGATTTTTAAGATTGTGTACAAAAAGCTTTGAAAAATGACAAAATGTACTATACTGTTTTAATATATTTTGTTCAGTCAAGACATTATTAAGAGCATGATAGGGCAACCCCTAAAGTAGGAGAAGCTATTTTTTAATACATATATTGAGAATATTTAAAGAATCCTTTTTAAAAATATAAGAAAAGGAAAGAAAATTCTATTGGAAAAGGTTCAGTTTTGAAAAGAAGATATACAAATAACCAATTTTAAAAAGCTGCTTATAACATAAGACATCAGGGGAATGCAAATGAAAACTGCAATGTGATGCCATTCTATGTCTGCTAGAATAGTTAAAATTAAAAATGATTTAAAAATCAAGTGTGGAGAAGATTTTGAATCATTAGAACTCATATACTGCTTAAAGAAATGCAAATTTTTACATCTCTTTTGGAAAATTATTTTTGTTCCATCTCCTAATCTGAGTGAGTACTCAATTAATTCTATCTCTGTTTATACACCCAACACAAATATATGCACAGGTTCAACAACAGACTTTATATAGAAGCACTACTCATAAGAGTCACAAACTGGAAACAATCCAGATTTTCAACCACAGTTGACTTAATAAATTATAGTACCTTCAAAGAATGGACACTACACTTTCCAGACAAAACTGATCCAAATCAGTAGATTGAAATAATAGACATTAGGATCACAGTTACTATAAGTCAAGTCTTGGAATAAGGTAAAATTGGGATGGATTTTCTCTGTTCTAGGATATCTAGGGCCACGGCTGGAAGGACTCCAATGGCTGGGGTGACTTCAGTAGCTAGAAACCATAAGCTTCTGAAGGCTTCTTCACTTATATGTGTGACGGCTGAATAGGAAGCTTAGAAAGCTGTTCTCAGCTAAAACGTATGCACATATTACACTTCTCTGAGCATTTCTGCTTCATTCTAAGAAAGGAGAATCCCAGGAAGTATTTAAGTAGTAACATTTCAAGAAACGAAGATAAAAGCTATACCATTTCTTCCACCTAGCCATGGAAGTCACCAATCATACCCTATCCTTAAGTTACATTGTATTGATTACAAGTAACTCATTAAGGTCACCATGATTCAAAGGGAAGAGAATTAGATTCTGTCCCTTTGAATGGCAAGATCACTTTGCAGAAGATCATCTGGGCTGGGAGATGTTGCTGGGGCCATTTTTATAGACACAATCTCCCACAAAATACATTGATGAGATTAATTTCGCCCATTTCGCCCATCAATATATGTGAATCTTTCAAACATTATATTGAGTTAATGAATCCAGACACACACACAGACAAAATACATGTTGAGTAAATCCATTTGTACAGAAAGCATTAAAATAGGCAACACCAATTTATGCTTTTATAAGTTGGGATGGTGGTTATCCATTGGGATAATAACTAAAAAAGGGAAACAAAATCATTTCTGAGATATTATTTATTTTATGTGTCTTTTTTCTGAGTACTAGTTACAAGATTACATTTTACATATTCAGCATGTGAAAACTCAGTGGTTCACTTGTGGTATAAGCATTTTTGCTGTATATATTTGTAATTCAACAAAAGTTAAAATAAAAAGAAAAACTCTTTCAATTTATTTATATTTATTATATATAGTTTTGGTCAATATTTTAGGATCATTTATAATTTTTTTCTCATTTTTCTTCATGCACTGTTTTATAGTTTCTTTTTCATTCATTCATTATACATTTGCGCAAACCCACAAAGCAGTATGCTCCCTCATTACAAATAATACTTGTAAAAATAATGCTGGCATAGTTGTTTATTGTTTACATAGCACAAAAGAACTTATTTCCAAAGATAAAATGAGGCTCACCATTATGAGCTTCTTTGTTAAAAGTAATAAAATGAGAAGTTATTGAAAAAGACATGAAATTATAATACACAAACTAATTGTTATCTTATTATGGTATTTATATACACTTGGAAACAGCCATTTCCCTAAGACACTTGGAAATTGCCATTTTTCCTTATACTATTTTCTCAAACCCACATCTATTCCATAAGCAAATCCTTTTAGTGTTTGCTTTATAACGTATCCAGAATTCAGCCAATCCCTACCACCTTCACTGCTATTGCTCTGTCTCAACAACCATTATTTCCCACTTAGACTTTTCAATAGCATCCTGATATGACCCGGGTTTTGCCTTTGCCGGCTTGCATTCTAATTCACCACAGAGCAGGCTGAGTGATCTTTTAAGTCTGGCAGATTGTATAGATCATTGTTTCTCTTATGTAACCAATCCTCCCATGGCTTTGATCTCAGAGTAAAAATCAAAATTCTTGCCAAGACCTGCAATGGCCCTGTAATGCTTCAGGTTCTTCTATTCTTCCAACTTGTTCATTTAGCTTTAGCTACTGGGCCTTCCAACTTTTTAATGTTTTTTTTAATATAATATTTTCCATTTATTTATTTGACACAGAGATCACAAGTAGGCAGAGAGGCAGGCAGAGAGAGAGAGGAGAAAGCAGGCTCCCCGCTGAGCAGAGCCCCCCCCCCCGCCCCGCCCCCATGCGGGGCTCTTGATCCCAGGAGCCTGGGATCATGACCTGAGCCGAAGGCAGAGGCCTTAACTACTGAGCCACCCAGGTTCCCCTGGGCCTTCCAACTTTTATCAAAAATCTCAGGCAAGCCCTCAGCTTGTATATTTGAATTTACATTTTTCTCTACCTAAATTTCTTTTCTCCAGGTTTCTGAATACCCTGTTATTTCACTTCCTTCTTCTTCTCCCCCCCCCTTATTTTTTAAGATGTACTTATTTGAGAGAGAGCAGGGGAAGGACAGAGGGAAAGGCAGAGAAGCAGTCTCCCCACTCAGTGCAGAGCTCCACCCAGTTAAATCCCAGAACCCTGAGATCAGGACCTGAGCTGAAACCGAGAGTCAGGTACTCAAGCAACTGAGCCATCCAGGTGCCCCTTTCACTTACTTCTTGGTGTTCAAATTTCACCTTTTTTTTTGAAGCTCTTTCCTGATCACTCTATTTAACATCTCATCCCTTTCCCTGTCCCCATCATTCCTGTCTTAACCCTTTCCAGTTTATTTTTGTCTATAACACTGATCAACTTTACATATTTACTGTTTTATATTGTTTCATTATTCTATGTTTCCACTAACCCACTTTCAACCCTAACAGAGTGAGTCCTGACTCTGTAAAGACTGGACAGTGTGTGTGTGTGTGTGTGTGTGTGTGTGTGTGTCTCCCAGGGTGTTTACCTTTTCTGCTTCCTTTTTCTGAAACAACCTTTTCTAATGCTCTTTGCTTTTTTTTTCAGCTTTCATGTTAAGCTTAAATGTTGTCTCCTCAGGGAATCTTTGTCTTGTTATTCTATGAAAAGTAGTCAGACCTTTCACCTATTATTCTTGATCTTATAACTGTGTTTATTTCTTTCATAAATCTTCAGCATTATGTAGTTATCTTTTTCATTTAATTACTGAGTTGTCTTCCTACCTAGAATATGATCTCAATGGGAGAAGGCCTCATTAAAGAATGTGTGAATAGACTAAGTACATTTTACCTGGACACAGACCTTTATTTTCTTTCTTATCTTTATCTTATAGATAAAGCTTATGCTTGCCTTTTGACCTCATTTTTTATTGCTTCAGGAAATATAGCTGAAATAGAGTTTAGTAATATTTTTATTTGCCAACATAGTGAAACTTTCTTTTTCATTTCTACTTTTTTTGGAGTATTCGGGGTTGTTTTGTTTTGTTTTGTTTGTTTTTCAAGGTACCATGTTTCTTTCATAAAACAACAACAACAAAAAACGGAAGCTTCCTTCATCTATAGGTCCAGGGATGAGCTTGATAAATCCAGCGGTAATCCCTAAACCAATTAACTACAAAAATCCCTTTGGCTTTAGGATTGGCATATGGCTGACATTGAGACAAAGCGATAAAATAGAGGTTACTGGAGGCTAAAGATAAAGAAATTTTCTATTTCCTAAAATAAACCACCAGAGATTTTTTTTTCTCATTCAGCTGATTTTTGTGTTATGTGATTGTGAAGCTTTGACATTCCATAGTTATTTTGTTCTTATAAGAGAGACCAATTTAGGGATACAGACAGGTGAATTCATAGTCAAGAAAATTGCAAAGATATAGACCAGATCCAATGGATTTAGTTGGACTGAATTAAATGTACCTCTGTACTTCTAGTTGTGTCAGCAAATAAACTTGCTTATTTTATCCATTAGAGTTGGCTCTCCTATACTTGCAGCCAAAAGTAGACTAACCAAAATTCAGAGTTTTGATTTTCATATTTATTTTAGTCCCTCTCTCTACTATTGGACTCAATTGGAAGATTCTGCATATTTCTTTGGATATATATCGACTTGTACATCACTGTACAATTTGATTTGGAGATTTGCGATTTGGAGAGGCATTTCATGGTAGAGAGCTCATGACTATTATATTCATATTTCTTTGAATACAGATAATTTTTTTACATGAACTTGCAAACATGAGATGCTAGTTCCTGCCATTATTAAGGTTATTAGTTTAGTGTCTTTCAACAACTAAAATCAATTATAAGTCAAAAATAATGCTATTTTGTTCTTTCCACACTGTACACTGATGGGAATTTCTTTTAGGTAGTAAGAGACCAATTTCAGAGTTTGTCTCTTTCGAAGTTGTAGAATCTTTCATCAGTAAATATTGATTCATTTTCAGTTAGGTTGAAAATGTTTTAGAAAGCAAATCTCAGTACAACTACTTACAAGTCAGTGATATCTAAACTTTTCTGACAGTATACCATGCTTCCAGATGAATTGAAATTTTTCTTTGATATTATCCTTTGTACTCTACCTTATTTTTATAAGCATATAAATTAGTAATTTTCCCTTTTGCAATAAAGAAGTCAATAAACAAAAACATAATAATTTTTGCCATAATTTCATGATAGCTTAAAATTATTGCTTGAAGAGAATGTAAAATGTGCAAATATATGGCATAATATTTTCCTTTCTGTTATTTTCCTTCTGCTTTAGAGTGTCCATAAAAATTTTATACAATAAGCTCTTAGGTAACCTAGAGACAAAAATTTATTTGAAAGTACTGTGATTATTATTCTATTTGTGGAAAACAATATTTTTCCTGGTTACTATTCTGAAATACTGAACTCAGCCAAAATCAAATTACTTTTTTTAAAAAGATTTTATTTATTTATTTGACAGACAGAGATTACAAGTAGGCAAGAGAGGCAGGCAGGGAGAGAGAGGAGGAAGCAGGCTCTCTGTGGAGCAGAGAGCCTGATGTGGGGCTCAATCCCAGGACCCTGGGATCATGACCTGAGCCAAAAGCAGAGGCTTTAACCCACTGAGCCACCCAGGCGCCCCTCAAATTACTTTTTTAAGAGAACAATTAATATAGGATACTTCCACATTAAGATGTTATATACAAAAAAAGGTAGAAATTTAGATGAATTATATGAATATGTTGTTCAAAAATATAAGGATGTTATTTTATTTGATACCTTTTTTACTGATTGCTAGAGCAATTATATACCATAATCTCTCAGAAGAATTTATTACATTTTCCTCTATAGAATATACTTTTAATTGAATCAAATTGTTGTCTTTTAAAAAAAAATATTTCCTATTTCATGTTAGTTTGTTACTTTTGAAAAAATATATGAATTAGGGGCACCTTGGTGGCTCAGTTGGTTAAGCATCCAACTCTTGATCTGGGGTCAGGTCCTGATCTCATGGCTCATGAGATCAAGCCCCTGGTGGGACTCTGAGCTGTGTGCAAGTCTGCTTGGATATTCTCTCCCTCTGCCCTTTTCCCCACTTGTATGCTCTCCTCTTTCTCTCCTCACCTCAAATAAATAAATAAATCTTTAAAAAAACATGAATTAGATTGCTATGCCTAAAAATATTTTTAAAAAGTAATCTGACAACATATAGTACATCATTAGTTTTTGTTGGCTAACATAATAAAAAAAAAGTAATCTATCATGTTACAAAAATGCTGACACGGGAAAAATATTGCTACACTCCATTGTGTTACTGCTTAGGCTCATTTTAAGTACATTAGTGTTTCTTTCATTATTGCACTAATGGGTTTCTATTATACAAATTTAGTTAAACTTGATACATAGTCATGAGTAAGAAAGTTGATGTAGGACAAGCAGGAAAATTATACTTAGGTGTTTAAAAAAATATGTTTGAAATTTCAAAGTTTAGTTTCTTTTTTTTTCCCAAAATTTTAATTACTATGTTTTAAACTAGAACCAAATAAAAATTGAATTCTATATTCAAAACTATATTCCCAAATTTCCAAGCCCAGTTATCTTCAGAGGTAAATTCTTCCAAAATCTTAAGAAGAAATAACATCTTACACAAAGTCTTCCAAATAATATAAAAAATATATTTAAAAAATTTCCAACTTACTACATATACAAAATATTTTCCAACTTACCACATAAAATTTCTATAACAAAACCTGTCAAAAACATTACAAGATACTCAAATTACAGACCATATCTTCAATGAATGGAGATACAAACATTTTAAAGATGTTAGCAGACTTAGTTCAGTCATATACAATAAAAGGAAAAAAGAAAACATGCCAAAATGAAAGATAATTTTATATTTAAAGATTCATGAGTATAAACCATCACAAAACATAAAAATGAAATTTATTATGGTCACCTAGATGAATGCAGAAAAAGAATTTGATAAAAATTAGGCCAGCTTATCATAAAAATAAATCTTAAATTAGAAATAGAATGGGTTGCTTAAATCTGAAAATGAATTTCTATAAAGTACCCCCTTACTAGAGGGTACTACCTCTAGAGTACTCTACCATACTTAATGGTAGAGTACTATGAGCTTTCTTCTTGAAATAGAGAAATGTAAAAAGATGCTATCTTTCCTTTTCTTCAACATTATATTGGTAATTCAAACCAGTACAGTAAGATGAGAAAATAAATAAGAAGCATACAAAATAATAAAATAAAAAAGAAATGCAACTACCATCATTCACAGACAGCAATGTGTACTTAGAACACCCAAAAGAATCTATAGACCATCTACAAAAATATATAAAGAATTTTTACAACAGCGCTGACTCTATAAAATAGACAAAAAATAAATTTCTTTTTATATGCTACTGGCAAATGTAGAATTTTTTTATTAAAATAATCAAAAAACCAAGACAGTATCTAGCATGATATATCAAAATTTTAAATGAAAGCTATAACATCAAATTAAAAAGATTTTAGAAGTTCTAAGGGTAAAATATGCCATATTCATGGATTAGAAAATTAATTTTGTAAAGATGTCCTCTCTCTTCAAATTTATCCATAGATTCAAAAGAGTCATAACATTTTTTGGTGTGGTTGTTTCATGGAAATTAAAAGAGAAATTATAACATTTATTTGAATATATAAAGGAATAAAAATTTCTAAGACATTCTTGAAGGAAAAACAGCTGAAGGGCTTTGGCTATCAGATATCTGGATTTACTGTAAGGATAAATAAAACAGTGAGATATCAGCACAAAGATAAACAGAATACAGCACTCAGAGAAAAACACACTCATATGCAGTCCCTTGATAATGACAAAAATGACACCTATATACAGTAAGGATATGATGGTCTTTCCAATAAGTGGTATAGGATCAAATAAATTTTCATTAAAAATTAAATTTTAATTCTTCCTCCAAAACATACAGATATCATTCATATTAATGAATTGTATTTAATTATGAATAGTTAAATTAGAGAAAACATGACTTTATGAACTTGAAGTAGACAAAATATTTTAAGCCATCACAAAAAAACCTAAAGGAAAATTATGAATTTAATTACATTAAAGGTAAAAATTTAATTTTATCAGAAAGCACAATTAATGCCATGCAAATATATGGGTCAGAGTGAGAAAAAGGAGTTTACCATAGGTATACAGATACAGATATATATAACAATTCTCAAAATACAAATATCTACCATATATGGAGAATACAGAACTATAAATTAATAAGTGAAAGGCAGACAACCAAACAGAAAAGCAAACAAACAAAAACCAAGATAAAAAACTTGGTCAGATACTTCACAAAAGAGTTAAAAAATTTTTTTAAGTCACTTAAGTGGGAATTTTTAAGGAAATAGAAAGGATAAATAAAAATCTGATTCTGGATGAGAAGGAAGAAGAGTGAATCTCAGGAAATGGTGGAAAAATTTTCTTTACATGAAAGGAAGAAGAGGCTTGAATTACAAGAGGGAGACAAGGAAAGGGATGATGAAACTCTGATTCTGAAACTGATGTGCAGATGATATGTAGGAAGTTATTGAAGAGCTTCCTCTCTGTGAAGAAAGTGTCTTCTGATGAGAAGGAATCAGACTTAGTGAAACATGAAATTTTGAGAAGAGTGGAGATCTCGTTGCAGAAAACCAAGAATATGCTGGATAGAGAAACTTAGAAATTTTGGGAAATGTTTATGGTCTATTTGAAGCTGGCAGTCTTGAATTAATTTGTAAATTGATTTTAGAATCAATTTGCTGCATTTTGTGAACGACTCAATGGAGTTTTCTCTTATTCTCACCTTTTATTCCACTTGCTTCCAATCTGTGTACCTATTTCCTCTGAAATTTCGCCCTTAATTAGCTTTGGTTCTGTCATCAAGATTGACTTTGGCTAAAATAAAACACATATGTGACTCTAAATGAGTTGTAAAGATATATTATTTTTCTCATATAACAAAATTCCTAGAGAGAAAGTCTTAAATTCCTCCAACAGGTCGATAATATTAGTGTATGTACAATTTTTTTTATCTCTTTTCTAGTCAACAGGTGAACTCTGTAGCCCGAATATTGTCTTCCCAAGCAAGAAAGAAAAAAACCACAGAAACATTTTCTTATATCAAAAGGAAAAAAAAAATCTTTCCCAGTAGTCTGCCTCCCCCATCTTAATTCATCTTCTGGTGCTACTTGCAACTGAAAGAGATTTTAATAGAAAGAAATTGAGACAGCAGTGTACTAGGTAACTAACCACAATATTTGCTTTATGTATTGACTATTTCCCATTTCAAAGCAATCTTGTCATTGTCTTAAGCTTTCTTGGCCTTCTGTCACTTTGTTACACCATACGTTTAAGCTTAAAAGCTGGATATTTTTTAAAAACTGAAGAGGTTGTGATCAAAAGTCGCATGTTTGATTTGCTATATTTTTAAATATAGAGAAATCACAATGTGTAAGATTTGTTTATGAGAGATAATAAGTAAAGTGGAGAAGGTCATTGATGTTTAATTCCTTGGCCTCCTCTTCACCAAAATGAATAGCACACTAATTACTAGAAAGCATAAGAACCTGAAAATTTTAAGTGGAATTTTACTTCTCTTTTCTTTTTAAAAAGTAATTCTTGCATATTTTAGAGAACTGAAAGTATGCAAAAAAGGAATAACATGAATTCGAAGAAAGTTATTTATTTATAATATATTTGCTATTTTAGGCACAGTTACTATAAAAGTGAGTTTATTCTTAACTCTTCAAGCTGCACACAGTCTTAGGAAATATACATGCATAAATGCAGGAAAAGATGTAAATTTCAGAATTTTTAAACCAGGAAAATTTATCATGTACTCTTTTTCCATTAGGTTTAATGAAATACCAAAAAATAATAATGATAATAAATCATGAATGTGTGTGTGAAAATACAACAGAGATCTCATTATTCTCATAACAACTATTTCTGGCTTTCTTTACATTTTTATATTGAATCTTTTTAAACATGAGAAAGATATATAGAATATTATAACACATATCTGTGTGTCTGTTTTCCCAAACACATCTCCATGGGCTTTTTTCAAAAGTAACCACTATTCTCAATTTTGTATTTATTTTCACTGCATGCCTTTATAGTGTTATTAAGTAACTCTCTTAAAAATATTCAGTTGTATTTCATGCTAGTACTATATTACACTATATCTATCCACCCTAAGCTGCTTTTTTTTTTATCACTTGTCCAAATGAGATTTATCCATACTAATATCTAAAAAATGAAATTTTTTTTTTAGTGAAGTATAAAATATTTACTACTTCTCCAGTGTCTGGTTAACATTAGAAGTGGTCCTGAGATGACAATGGATGTGGAGGGAAGTGATGAGTGTCAATGACATGCCTTTGTGATTTATTTTTCTGTTCCATGATAAGCTTGATAAACCATATAGGGACATATCCATTAATATATTTCCAAGATGCAAAGATTGAGGAACAGACAGAAGATAACTTATGATGTGTGAGTGAATAATAAATCTTGCCATAAGCCACTGGGATCATTTGTTACCACAGAATAACTTAGGTTAAGCTGACTGATATCATTTAGTTTCATTGCTATTGAATATTTTATTGCATAAATAGACCAAAAAATTTCTTTAAGATTTTGATTTATGGTGGCGCCTGGGTGGCTCAGTTAAAGCCTCTGCTTTCAGCTCCGGTCATGATCCCGGGGTCCTGGGATCAAGCCCCACATTGGGTTCTCTGCTCAGCGGGAGCCTGCTTCCCCCTCTCTCTCTACTGCCTCTCTGCCTACTTGTGATCTCTGTCTGTCAAAAAAAAAAATAAAATCTTAAAAATAAGATTTTGATTTATGAGAGAGAGAGAGAGAGAGAAAGCAAGAGCAAGCATGAGTGAGGGGAGGGGCAGGGGGAGAAGAAGACTCCCTGCTGATCCCAGGATCCCAGGTCATGACCCAAGCTGAAGGCAGACACTTAAGGGACTAAGCCACACAGGTGCCCCAACAGACTTAAAATCTTTATCCATTCTTTTGGTTGATTATCATTGACTGAATTGTGTCCCTTCAAAATTCATGTTGAAACCTTCACCCCCTACATGACTATATTTAGAAATATAGCCTTTTAAGAGGTAATTAAGGTTAAATGAAGTCATGAAGGTTGGGCCATAACACCAGTTGGGCTGGCGTCCTTGTAAGAAGAGACACAAAGGAAACACACAAAGACTATGTGAGGACACAGTGTGAAGGCAGCCATCTGCAAGCCACAAAAAGAAGCCTCCAGAGAAACTAAACTGGTGACACACTGATATTGGACTTTCAGCCTGTACAATTGTGAGAAAATTCATTTCTACTCTTTAAGGTCCCCAGTCTGTGGCATGTTATATTGTAGCTCTAAAAAACTAATATATTCATGGAGAGTAACTTTTCAAATTTTCTAGTATGAGCATTGGTGTAATGAACATACTTGTTCCTATTTCTTCAGGTACAAATTTGAGAATCTATCACATTGGCTACAAGTGAAAAAAAAGTGGATCAATAGAAGCTATATAGTCAACCTAGATTTTGATGAATTGACTTTATTCTTTGCAGATTATATGGTAATTCCCGGGTTTCACACCATTAACACTATTTGGACTACGGTTAGCTCTTCACAAGTCTATAGTCACTCCCTGATTTTAGTTAAACTCATTAAGGGCAGGAGATGTGCCAAACATTCTTGTACTTCTGTTAAAACATATGTAATATTTCTGGTAAATACTTTCTCTTTGATGAGAATGATATTAACACACTATGATTGTCAAACTAAATAAGAGAAAACACAATTACCTGATGGAATTTGAATAACTCTCAGATTAACTATTAAAGTGAAGTTAAGTTTGAACATTTTGTACTTTTACTCCAAAATTATCTACAGAAGATATAAAAGGAGATTTATTTTATGTACTTGATAAAAATGTTAACTGTTGATCAACAAAAATATCTTCCTTCTGAATACTAAATACATCCTTGTTATTCTATTCAAAATATAGCAGTCAAGGTAAAAGCTAAATAACCTGATCTTACATGCTGCACACCAGGAATAGTTTGCTCTTTTTACATGAAAGTTTCCTTAGAAGAACTTGAAAATGTCCATCAAAAACTATGGTTAAAATAAAAAAATAAGAAAATCATTTTATTTTCAATATTTCTATTCAAAACTTCCAAATAATACAATTCCTTGGAATAAATCAGGTAATGCCTCCTTTGCTCACCATTGAGATGGTGTGGTATTTAGTGACCTGAAAGTTAATGTCCCTGAGCAGCTAATGCATTTACCTATCTGTGTCTTCCCATTATTTAGGCTCAATGAAAAGACCCAAACTGGTGTATGGGGCAAAAATCTACATTATTTAGGGAATGTGAAGGAGAAAACTAATTTTCAATACATAGCATATTACAAAAATAAATTTGCAATTTAAGCCACAGAATGTTTTTAATAATAACATAATTTTATAGTAGAGTTTCCATTTTAGAAATAAAGAAAAGTCAGAAAAAAAAACATTTATCTTCTGTAGGTAAAATATTTATATAATCCTGGATGACTAAGGTATGCTTTCTAAAATTAGCATAGCTTTAAATAACATAAACCACAGAATCACCAGTTAACATCTACAGATTGAAAAATAGCAGCAAAAGTTTAACTGAACTAATTCAGCACCTGTAAAATCTCAAGTCAAAATATACCTTCTAGTTTCAAATCTAATAATTATTTATGATTGGTATTAAATCTATGAAATATGGTATCCAAAATAGAAATGCCACAGGACATCTTTCTATTGCTAGCAGGCATTACTTCATCATATAATAGAAACAGGAATAAAATTGTAGAGGTCTAAGAAAAAGAAATCAATTAAATAACCTGATGAGATGCCAATGGAAATGCAGATCAACTAATTTTAATAAAATCCATACAGTAGCAATACAATATAAAGTGGTATACCCTCTCGATTGAACAAAAATTGACATGATTCATGTTCTGTAGTTTACTAAAATTCCTTAGGAGTACAAATAGAGAAGAAAGAACAAAAATGGTTACGGTAAGAGAAATGTAAAAATGTATGCTCAAGTAGGCAATATTTATTATTATTTTTACTGAATAAAAGGTGTGCATGTATATGTGTTACTACTATTGTACTTTGGATATAGAAAGAAGTTGCAATTATTAACTTTTCCTACCCCAATCTGGGCAAAATTAAAAATGTATTTTCACAATATTGCAGAATGTTCCTAAAACCATTATTGAAAAATCAGTAATCTAATGATTTACTTCTAATGTAAAAGTATTTACATACAATTTGACTTAGTTCTATACAATGTAGTACAGACTTAAATATTTTTTGTTTTCCTCAACTAAACATGAATTTACTAGGGTGTTTGACAATCTGGATTATAGATAAATTTATATATATTAGAGAAAGAGGAGAAAGGATCATTTTGGAATCCTTAAGATTATGTACATGTGAGAAAAGGGTCATAGTATAGGTTGATGAGAGAGTTTAGAATAAATAAGATTCAATTTAAGTAAAAGAAGAATTAATCAAATTTGTTAGTGAGATCTTTGAGGTAAAAGCTGATGAAAGATAATTCTGATTCTTCTAATTTCTCAGAGGATATTATAAATAAGATTTTGATTAAGATGATTCAGTCAATAAAACAACTAATTTCCCCCTCAATTTTCAAAATTGAAATATTGAAAATTTACTAAAATCTAATCAAATAATCAATCTGATAATTTCATCCTTTGAAAATATATTTGACTAAAATTATGTTCAGTATTAAGCATACCTTAAAATGTCCAAGTGCACTTGAAAGTTTAAGAAAGAATATAATAACAAAGGCCATGGCTAGAGATCTCAATTTGGAAGTTATATATAAAACAATAATAGAGAAATAGATGTTGATAAAGTCGTGGGGAGGGTTGAAGCTGCCTAAGGGAAAATATGAAGCTTTCAGACAGATCAAAGTCTGCAATTAGATGGAGTGGTTTCACACAGAGCAGTTTCAGTGATCCAGAAAGGATGCAAAAGAGATTCTAAAAAGAAAGATATAAATTGAGGACCTAGCACATTGCTTAAATTGGTATTTTAAAACATTTTCAAGAAGAGAAAGAGAAAAGTAAAAATTATGGAATGAGTTTTGATGGAGTTTATTCATCTTTCAGTAATGTCTGAGCATGAATGTAATTAGTTTTTCCTTATAAGTAAACATATTAAATGGACATTTTCAAAGTCATGCTCATTTACAGAAATTAGAGCATGAATCCTTGATTTCAGCTAGAAATTATTTTGCCAACTAGTTCTCTTACATTTCTGATTTGGTTTCCTATATATATCTCCAGTATCACTGCAACAGAGGACAAGGGATATAATAACTCACATATTGGCTCTTAAATCTCCAACCTGTAACTGACACAACTTAGTGGCTGCTAAGTCACTTTGGTTTGCATATTATTTGCTGAAGCAAACATGCAACCATGACAAACTTAGAAAAAAAAAAGTGAGAAGGTGCAAACATTTCATTTGTCTGGAAAATAAATACCCAGAATTATTTAGTTAACAGTAAAACTGACTGCTAGCACTTTCAGGTCACTGTGGAATTTGCCCTGATCATAGATAGTAATAGAGAAAATTGGGTTTGCATTACGCAAATATGTTTGAAAACATATATGAGTGACAAGTCAGTCATCAAGTCAGGCTTAAAGATATACTTTACAAAAGTGTTATGATTCAATTTGAGTCACTATAAATTGAGAGAATAAAAGGAATTAAATATCAAAAAAATTTAATATTCAAGTTTAATGTAGTATGTGCCATACTAGCAATGAATGTTAAACAGTAGTAATGGCTGAGAATTATAATGATAAATGTGATCAAAATGATGAGGCTGGAGACATACTCTTTATAGTACAAGAAAGTACTTAAACTTTTCTAAAGACTTCATACATGAGCCAAGAAACCATGCTGTAGTTAGCACTAGAGATTGCAGTGTTTCATCTCAGTAGGCTCACTGTGATGGTAGGGACACAAGATCTCTGTGTGTACAAGAAACAAAGACTAATTTGAAGTATTTCATTTGGCTTTAATGAGTATTTTATTTAATGCTCTAGGGTTGATTTTTAGAAAAACATATCAATAAAAATGTTTTACATGGGGTTAAAAAGAAAATAGTTTGCTCAAATGGTAATCAGGAAAAAGCAGTTATTAATTCAAATGGCTCAAAGATAATTGATCAAAAGTTCAATTATCATCTCAGATCAAATTGAAAACTAAAATCATTATCTTCTTCACATCCCTCCATCTACTTTGGTCTTTATGCTATCTTTACAAATTTAAAACAAAGAGCTTCAGTGACTTGCCTGGAAATCATGATGGACTAACTTAAGCAGGCAGATTTTTTTAAAAATGAGTAATCATTCAAATAAGGAATCAGTTGAAATACATGTAGCTGGCTTTGAAGTTTTATTATTTTAGCTAACAATCAGGGCAACTGTTAAAATATATATTTTCTAAGTTCCGTGATTTAAAATACTATTTCCTTGCACTGAGTTGGACCCAGAATTCATTTAGTGTATGTTTCTTTTTTCTCTCCTATCATCCTCTCACAGATTTAGCAGACAAATGTTTCAAATTCCAATATTCAGTGAATATTTTATTATAGATATCTTTCATCACTAGTAACATGAATTATAATGTCATTTTTAAGGAAATTGGAATTTAACCCAGGTGTTCTACTACCATTTATACATTTTTTAATAATCTGAGCTACCACCAATCCTACTTACTGAAGACAATTCAAAATCTTCAAATGATTAGAAGTCTTTAAGAAAAAATGGCTGATTTACACTGTATAATAAAAAAATACTATTCAATGGTTGAACTTATTATTTTCAGCATGGTAGATTTCTTGAAGTGGTCAAAAAGAACCATTTATAGAATTTTTAAATCACTGAATCAAATTGTATTACTGCTGGTTAGCTTATGCCACAAAATTTTTACAAGACATCCTAAATAAATTAATAAAGAAAAACCAATGATCTTCTTCACTATAATGTACTTAATTAAAATTCTCAACAGTGAGAATATTTTGACAGGATTACAAAAGCATTTTTAATCTTAAATGAAATTATATTTTATTTTCACTATGTAATACAATAATCTATCTCTCTGCTTTGGTGTAGAAAATGAAATGGAGTCCAAGTTTTATATCTTAAGATGGAACACACTGAATTCAACAGATATTTTGGGTTAGTTTTATTCTTTGCATCATGTGAGTCTATTATTATATTAATTGTCTTATACATCTGACTGATTTGACTTTCAGACATATTTATATACTTTACTTAGTTTGTAAATGCCAAATTTACAATGCCAATGACTTGCAAAGAATCAAGTTTGCTGACTTTATATGATCCTGAAAACCTGTATTCTCAGCTAATTTGATTATTCTTGAAAAGTTCTTCCTTACCTCCTTCTAAGCTGATTTCCATAAATACTGTGATTGTACACTTATTCATAAATCATATTGGAATCACAAGGCATAACTTGGCATCTTAGCTACAAGTTATACATGTAATTTTAATTGTGGTAAAATTAATATATAACAAATATTAATAATAGCTTTTGCTTATGCTTAATACAGAATTGGAACAGAGATTTAAGATATAAGAATTTGTGGTTATCAGGACACCTGGGTGGCTCAATTGGTTAAGCAGCTGCCTTCGGCTCAGGTCATGATCCCAGCGTCCTGGGATCCAGTCCCACATTGGGCTCCTTGCTTGGCAGGGAGCCTGCTTCTCCCTCTGCCTCTGCCTGCCACTCTGTCTGCCTGTGGTTGCTCGCTCTCTCTTCCTCTGTCTCTGACAAATAAATAAATAAAATCTTTAAAAAAAAAGAATTTGTGCTTATTAATAAAAGGTGGTTTTATAAAGTTCTGCATATTATGTTTTTATTGAAATATTTTTGGAAATCATACAAAATATGCAACTGGGAAACAGTTGACTCATGAACAAGAATATTCACCAAGATGATTCTCATTCCTATGATTGAAAAAATGTGAATACTCAAGTTGAGACCAAGTCTTTATTTTCCAGCATGTATGTATGTTACATAGTTGAATATTCTATTTACTAGTTAGACAGATGATAGATAGATAGATAGATAGATAGATAGATAGATGGATGAGAGGAATAAAGAGAAAAAAGGAAAAAGTCGAAAGAAAGAAAGAAAGAAGAAAGGAAAGAAGGAGGGAAGGAGTGAGAGAAGGAAGGAAGCAAGCAAGGGAAGTAGAAAATGGAAGAGAGAGAGGGAGGGAGATAAGAGCCACCAGCACACAGCAAGCCATAGTGTTTCGCTCTTAGTTTGTCATCTGAGCACAATAAGTGCTCTGGTATTTTTGTTGTCTCAGGACAATTTATAGGAACAATACATCTTTGACAATAAAATGGTATGGGGGGAAAAAAGTCATATTGAAATTATCACCTGCTTGCTGTCCTACATAAGAAATTATCTCAGTTCAGAATACACCATTATGGGTCAAGGATAATGTTTTTAATGTAATGCTTTTCTATAACAGAAATATCTCTGAGGTGGGGAATCATATGAAACTTGAATTGGTATATCCTGTCTTGATTGAAGGAGGCTTTATGAACATAAATATTTAAAATTGTCCTTTCCATGGTGTTTGGAAGTTTTAACACCTTAACACGTAATACCAAAATTCAGAAGAAGTGAAAAACTCTATTTTTTTTAAGTGGGAAAGGAAAAGGAGCACCTCACAATTTCTTGACTGAAGGCAGGTGTTTGACAGATTAGTTTTAGAAAATGGAATTCATGCAAGTTGAAGATGTGGCAACTGGTTCCTTTAAAGCTGTCCACGTCATTTTAGCATGTGGAATGAATATACATCAATATCTATCATTATAACTGTAATTATAACTTTATCTATAGCAGTTTTCATTCTTTTCATTTTTCTTCGAATTGCCTGTTCATTAGTCTTCCATGGTAAATGTCTTTTTGAACTTTCCCATAAAGTATAATATAGATTAAGAAAAGTGTTACTATTAATAAAAGAAAGCATAAAAACCATGTGATCATTTCAATAGATACAGAAAAAGCATTTGACAAAATTCAACATCCATTCATGATAAAAACTCTCAACAAAGTAGGTTTAGAGGTAGTATACCTCAACATAATAAAGGTCATATATGAAAAACCCACAGTGAACATCATATTCGAAAAACTGAGAGCTTTTCCCTTAAGATCAGGAAGAAGACAAGGATGTCGATTCTCACCACATTTATTCAACACAGTACTGGAAGTCTTAGCCACAGCAGTCAGACAACAAATAGCAATACAAGGCAGCCAAATTGGTATGGAAGAAGTAAAATTTTACTATTTGTGCAGATGCCATGCTACCACATATAGAAAATCCTGAAGTCTCCAGCAAAAAACTGCTAGAACTGATGAATGAATTCAGCAAAATAATGAAACAAAATCAATATACAGAAAACTGTTGCATGTATCTATACATGAATAATGAAGTAGCAGAAAGAGAAATTAAGAA
The DNA here is from genome assembly GCA_004024625.1 of Mellivora capensis. Taxonomy (NCBI): domain Eukaryota; kingdom Metazoa; phylum Chordata; class Mammalia; order Carnivora; family Mustelidae; genus Mellivora; species Mellivora capensis. The sequence goes on along the minus strand of PISX010005321.1, from coordinate 35,192 downwards.
AATGCCATTACAATACACTAAAAAGAATAAAATATCTAGAAATAAACCTAACTGAAGAAGTGAAAAGCTTATTCCTCTGAAAACTATAAAATGCTGATAAAAAAGGGCAGATGACACAAACAAATGGAAAGATTTTCCATGCTCATGGATTAGGATAACAAATATTGTTAAAATGTCTATAGTACCCAAAGCAGTCTACAGATTTAATGCTATCCCTGTCAAACTGCCAACCGCATTTTTCATAGAACTAGAGCAAAGAATAAAATTTGTATGGAACCAGAAAAGACCTCTAATAGTCAAAGAAATCTTGAAAAGGAAGAATAAAACTGAAAGTATCACAATCCCAGATTTCAAGATAAACTACAAATCTGTAGTAATCAAAACAGCATGGTACTGGCACAAAAATAGACATAGATCAATGGAAAAGAATAGAAAGCACAGAAATAAATCCATAATTATTTAGTCAATTACCATACTATAAATTAACCAAGAATATGCAATGGGGAAAATACAGTCTCTTCAACAAATGGTATTGAGGGAACTGGACAGCTACATGCAAAAGATGAAACTAGACTAGTTTTGTATACCATACACAAAAATAAACTCAAAGTGGATTGAGGACTTAAATGTGAGACTTGAGACCATAAAATTCCTAGAAGAAAATATAAGCAATAGTCTTTTTGACATCAGTTGCAGAAAGATTTTTAGAAACATTTTTTAGATATGTCTCCTTTGGCAAGGGAAACAAAAGCAAAATCAAACTGTTGGGACTACACCAAAATAAAATGCTTTTGCACAGCCAAGAAAATCATCAACTGAAATGGTAGAAGATACCTGAATATGATATATCCAAAAAAAAAGGTTGATATCCAAAGTATATAAAGAACTTACAGGACTCAGGGCACCAGAGTGCCTCAGTTGGCTAAGTGTCTGCCTTCAGCCCAGGTCATACCCCTGGGTCCTGGGATCGAGCCCTACATTGGGGTCCCCATTCCAGGGAAAGCCAGCTTCTCCCTCTCCCTCTGTCTGCCACTACCTCTGCTTGTGCTTGTGTGCTCTCTTTCTCTCTTTCTCTGTCTCTGTCAAATAAATAAATAAATCTTAAAAAAAAATAACTTATAGGACCTAACACCAAAAAACAAATAATCTGATTAAAAAATGGAGAGAACACCTGACTAGACACTTTTTCAAAGAAGACATATACATGGTCAATAGACACATGAAAAGATGCTCAAAATCACTAATCATCTGGGAAATGTAAATGAAAACCACAATGAGATATTACCTTATACCTTTCAGAATGACTATAATAAAAAACTCAAGAAATAATAAGTGTTGGTGAAGATGTGGGGGAAAAAGGGGAACCCTTGTGCACTGTTGGTGGGAATGTAAATTGATACAGCCACTATAAAAACAGTATGTTCTTCAAAAAATTAAAACTAGAATTACCATACAATTCAGTAATTCTACTACTGCATATTTACCCAAAGAAAACAAAAACACTATTTCAAAAAGATATATTCATTCCTGTGTTTACTGCAACATTATTTACAATAGTCAGGACATAGAAGCAACCCAAGTGTCTATCCACAGATTAATGAATAAAGAAGATGCGGTATGTATATATGTATTACATATATTTTATTCTTTATGGTTGAGTAATGTTCCACTCTGTATATGCATGTAATACACACACACATACACACACACACACACACACGTACATATATATATCTATATATACACATATATATATAGTCATTTTTCTTCCTAAATAGTACAAAGACAATAGGACCAATACATAGACTCAGATTATGACAATAGATGAACTCAAATTTCTTGTGTACAGCACATAAGTTTGGGGGAAAAATCAACCAAATTTTGATAAAGATATATAAATAAGTTTTCAATTCACTCTTATATAATCAAACACAGAGTTGAGTGGGAATGCTCATATAATTTGATTATTTCTTAAAGGAAATTACAGGTTTCTAGAGAAATGGACAGTTAAGGAATACAAAGAGGGAAGAATTTAAAGGATGACAAGGAATATGCATCACAGGTGATATAACCAGATTCAAATAAAAATTATTAATTCCTACAATTTAAATCTCATGCCCCATGAGAAAAGAATGAAGAGAACTATTTTAGCAATTTAACTGACTTGATTCCCCTCTCCCACCCAACCTATAAAATACAAGCCTTAGGGGGAAGGGGATAATTGTTGCATAATGATACAGAGAGATAAATTTGTATTGGCATTAATTACCAGGCTCATATTTCTGAGAAACAGTTTCTAAGAAATGGTCTAGCCAATTGAGAATTCTATATCCTAAATAAGAAAAGTTTCTAATTAAATTTCTGATCTGTTCTTCTGGCCTCTATCCTACTTATTCACTCATTTACTTCTTCTTTCCCACATATCCTTCCATTCAACTGATGGTTGTTAAGTGAATACTCTCAACCATTCACCTACAAACCCCACAAGCCCTGTAAGCAGCATTTTGTGTCCTCTTCTGGGTTCATCCTAGTACCTTTTGATGTCTGAGTACAATACTTCTTCTAATCAGAAGATAGTGAAGCTACCCAAATCTTGCCATTTGTAAATAATGTATGAGACATGACAAATAGGGAGAAAAAAATTGCTTGTATAATCCTATTATTTCTTGTAATAGTATTTTTACTCTCCAGATTTAAAATTAACTTATGTTCAAAAATAAAAGGAATGAATCATCCGAGAAGTCTTACTAATATCATTTAAATATAAAAGCTGGAAAAATATAGATTTAGCAATCACTTATTCTGAAATTTAAATTCTTATGTACCATTAATAGACTACATATGCTCTTATTTCACATGGAATTAATACAAATATGGCTGCTGTCACTATGAATCCCATATTTGGTAAGTTGATAACACCATATATTTTTTTTTACTTTTTTTAAATTTTATTTTTTTCAGTGTTCCAAGATTCATTGTTTATGTACTACACCCGGTGCCCCATGCAATATGTGCCATCCTTAATACCCAAAACCAGGCTCACCCAACTCCCCACCCCCCTCCTCTCCAAAACCTTCCGTTTGCTTCTCAGAGCCCACAGTCTCTCATGAGTCATCTCCCCCTCCCATTTCTTCCAACTCACTTCTCCTCTCCTTCTCCCAATGTCCTCCATGTTATTCCTTATGCTCCACAAGTAAGTGAAACCATATGATAATTGACTCCCTCTGTTTGGCTTATTTCACTCAGCATAATCTCCTCCAGTCCCATTCATGTTGATACAAAAGTTGGGTATTCATCCTTTCTGATGGAGGCATAATATTCCATTGTTTATATGGACCATATCTTCTTTATTCATTCGTCTGTTGAAGGGCATCATGGCTCCTTCCACAGTTTGGCGACTGTGGCCATTGCTGTTATGAACATTAGGGTACAGGTGGTCCTTCTTTTCACTACATCTATATCTTTGGGGTAAATAACCAGTAGTGCAGTTGGAGGGTCATAGGGTAGCTCTATTTTTAATTTCATAAGGAATCTCCACACTGTTTTCCAAAGTGGCTGCGCCAACTTGCATTCCTACCAATAGGGTAAGAGGGTTCCTCTTTCTCCACATCCTCTCCAACACTTTTTGTTTACTGTCTGGTTAATTTTGGCCATTCTAACTGGTGTAAGGTGGTATCTCAATGTTAACACTATACATTTATAAACACTAATATGGACCATAGTTTTAGAACTACCCCCAAATCTTGTTTTGTTCTCATTTTCTTAGCTTTGAAACAACTTCATGTTTACTCTACCCTTAATCCTAAATCTGTCCTTCCCCAACCTGATCCTTAGCAACCTGATTCTTATTTTATGGTTAACATAAAAGATAAATGCCATCAGCTAAGAGCTTTCACACCTTCCTGATATTGAATCTCCCACTTACCGGTATCTATAGCTGTTATAACCTCTGGTTATAATGAATGAAATGCCTTTTTCCTGTGAAGAACCAATTATACTCCAAATGCAGTGGTACCTCACCATTGTTGGTGTCTCAGAAATTACATAAATTATTATAGACTCCTCCTATATCTTCAACCCCTTTCCCATCAACATCCATTCCTGAAAACTCAATTTGCCATTCTGATCTTATGACCAATAGCTTCATCTATATCCTTTCATAGCCAAACATTTTTGTAGGAATTGTCTGTATATGTAATCTCTATTTTTTCCCCACTCATATTTCCATCCAATTTAATCTGGCTTTTACTCCTACAGCATCATCTAAATCGTTCTCTTTTTATGATCACTGTAGGAAACATGAAGCGAGATGGCTGTTGGCTCATGGCTTATTAACATTCCTCCAGTGAAAATTTCTTTTATCTTTCTGATATATCTTGACTGGGGCTGATTAAGAAAAGTGCAGAGTCAGCTAAACCAAAGTGAACTATTTATAAATCTTTAAATAGGATTTTAAATACTTAAATAGTGAGAATACAAAAAACTAAAAACTGTCATTGATCAGTACTCCTCTGGAAATTGTCCATAAAAATTTCCACTGAAAGACCTTGGGGTGGGGTGTTCTTATTGAATAAGGAGAGTGTTAAGATATAGGCAGGGACAGATAGGGGGCCCCTGGCTGGGCTCTGAAACTATTCCTGGTAGGCAGAAGCACTAAGCCAGAGTGAACATGAGATAAGAAAACAGACCATATGGCACTGAATGTTCAGGAGTGTCTTTGGTGGCTACAGTGTAATCATAGAAAATGGCCAAACTTCAAAGAATTAAGTTATTAAGGGAGTTATCAATAGTCCATGTCCAAACCAAGACAGCACAAGAAACTCAAGGCCACAAGTTTTCCCATGAGTTCTCAATAAAAGACTGCCACTAAAAGCCTTCAGTGGCAACCCATTCGGGACCCCTCTCACTCTAGAAATCTTTTTCTGCATCCTTGCTTAATAAAATTCTATCGCTTTGCTCACTCTTTGTCCTTCAACTCCATGAGACAAGAACCCTGTATCCTGTAACATTATTGTTCTTGGTCTTAGATAGTCTGCTCTTATTTTACTTCATTAACTAGGACATTTTTTTTGAAAATTAATGAGGATGCTATTAGTCATTAGGATCAAGACAACATGTACAGCTAAGAACCGCCCCCCCAACCCCCAACAAAAGAGGAGGTAAGGTTTTCTTCTTATTCATCAGTCGTTTTTGGTTATACGCTACCAAAAGCATGAACCAAATCATTTAGAACGTCTTCCATGTTGCTAAATACAGTGAGTAATTCAGTCTTGTTTTTCTTTTTTTTTTCTTCTTTTGAGAGTGAGTGTGGGCACAGAGGGGGGATCAGAAGAGAAACTTAAGCAGGCTCCATGCCTAGCACAGAGCCCAACACAAGGCTCGGTTTCACCACCCTGAGATCATGACCTGAGCCAAAATTAAGAGTCTGCCACTTAACCAACTGAACACCCAGGCACCCTGAGCACTTCAGTCATTATATGACTTTATTTCTTAATAACATTTTCCACCACTGACTTTTCCATTATTGTAACACTCTTCATGGCTTCTACATCTGTTTTCCCCTTGCTTCAACCTAGTGTCATATTCGGTGTCTTCACTTTTGAGAAAAAATGTGTTCTAGGTCTTTGCATTTGTGCACATTTTGGACGAAGCACTAACTGCCCTCTATTTTACTCTAGAATGATCAGAATATTGTGTTACTCTGGAAGCATGCTTAATATCCAGTAAAATAAAGGTAACATCTCCCTCCAAAACAAAGAACAGGGAGGCTTACTCCCTTATCAAAAAAGATTTGGATTTCCTTACCTCAGGGTTTATGACCTGTCACACAGTCCAATGCATATCCAGGGTTCAGTGTTGCCTGAGAAACACACCCCTGATTCTCAACTAGAGATCAGTTCCTTCATTCTTACTCAGTATTTTTTTTCACAGAACCTATCATAATTTTTTATTTTATATTTATTAGTGCCTGGAAGAAACTGTCATGGTTACATGCCTCCTCAGTTTTTTAAGCTGAACAAATTCAGGAAACATGTGTTTCCTGTCTAGTACTCTTATTCTCAGTGCCAAGCATAGTGCTTAACATAGAATATTTAATAATTATTTGTGGAATGAATGCAAGCAATAACTCTTCTTCACTAAAACTCTAAAACTCTTCTAAGATTAGTCTATCCTCCCTTGTAAACAGTAAATAGACTTGCTGACTAATTTAACTATATTTTTGTTTTGTTTTCTTTGTTTTAGTTTATTTCTGGGATATTTAAAAATACATAAAAGTGAGCAAACACTAGTCATTCCTTTATTCAACAGTGAAGATTGCTAGTATTTTCATGCATATCCCTTGAGAACAGTCATAGAGGATAGATATGTGTTTATATATAATCAACATATATATTCATAAAATCAAAGTAAATCATGTTAGTGGCTAAACAGTAAATTATAGGTACATAAAATTATATCTATAATTTAATACATTTTTAAGCATTTAATATTTTCCCCTTTGCTGTTTAAACAAATTGTAAATGGACAACTAGGTTGATAAATATTTCTTTGAATCTTTAGTTAAATCCTTAGAGTAGTTATCAAAAATATTTGCCTAAAATCAGTTAATAGAAATCATTCCAGGAAACCGTGTAATTCATTTGTTTGTAGGCTCAGATGGTGTGCTGACTGAGTGAAGCTGCATCTTAACACATGCTTTCCAAATTCACCATGATGCTGAATTGTGTTCACTGAAAATTGATTCAGACTCTTCATCTTTTTTCATTATTTCTATTTTTAAATATTCAAAAATTTAGTTTTTCAAATTCTTATTTAAATTCTAGTTAGTTAACATACAGTACAATATTGGTTTCAGAAGTAGAATTTAGTGATTCATCACTTTCATTTAACACCCAATGCTCAAAACAAGTACCCTCCTTATTACCCATAATCCATTTAGCCTATCTCACACCTAATTCCCCCTCCATCAACCCTCAGGTTATTCTCTATAGTTAAGAGTTGTTTATGGTTTTCTTCCCTCTTCTCCCCCTTCTGTTCATCTGCTTTGTTTCTTAAATTCCACATATGAGTAAAAACATATGGTATTTGTCTTTCTCTGAATTATTTTGCTTAGCATAATATACTTTAGCTGCACCCACACTGCAAATGACAAGACTTCATTCTTTTTTATGCCTGAGTAATATTCCATTATATATAGATATCACCTCTTTATCCATTCATCAGGCAATGGACATTTGCACTCTTTCCATAATTGGCTATTGTTCATAATATTGTTTTTAACATCAGGGGGCATATGCCCCTTTGAATCAGTTTTTGTATCCTTTGGGTAACTACCTAGTAGGGCAATTGCTGGGCTGTAGGGTAGTTCTGTTTTTAACTTTTTGAGGCACCTTCATACTGTTTCCCAGAGTGCTGCACCACTATCCATTCCCACAGTGTTATAAGGTTCCCCTTTCTCCACACCCTTGTCAACATCTATAGATTCCTGGGTTAATTTTAGCCATTCTGACAGGTATGATATGGTATCCCATCATGGTTTTGATTTGTATTTCCCTGATGATGAGTGATGTTGAGCATATTTCATATTATCTGTTGGCCATCTGGATGTCTTTTTTGGGAAAACATGTCTATTCATGTCTTCTTTAATTTTTTTTTTTGATATTTTATTTACTAGAGAGAGAGAGAGCACAAGCAAGGGGAGGGGCAGAGAGAGAGAGGGAGAAGCAGACTCCCCACTGAGCAGGGTGTCCAATGTGGGGCTAGATCCCAGGACTCTGGGAACATGACCTGAGCTGAAGGCATATGTGCAACTGACTGAACCACCTAGGTGCCTCTTCTGCCCATTTCTTAACTGGATCATTTTTCTTCTGAAGTTTAAGTTTGAGAAGTTCTTTACAGTGTTGGATACTAACCCTGTATCAGATGTCATTTGCAAACATCTCTCACTCTGTAGGCTGCTTTTTAATTTTGTTGATTGTTTCCTTCACTATGCAGAAGCTTTTTATCTTGATGAAATCCCATAGTTAATTTTGCTTTTGTTTCCCTTGCCTCCAGAGATATGTCTAATAAGAAGTTGATATGGGTGAGAATCTTCAAATTTCTATTAGAAAGCACCACATATCCTTTTCATTTACCAGACATTGTCCTAAGTGGATCACCTGCTCATTCTGAATTGTAAAACATCAAGGACCAGAAGAAAGAAAAATCAGAACACCTGTCAAGTTTCCTAATCATTACAACATTTCTCTTTTAGAAACTCCATATTCTTCCCTTTCTTCCTTATTCAAGGATCCTACTCAGATGTGGTCTCTAATGAATTTCTGACCTCCCCTTTATATTTGCCAGGCACTTGCAGAACTCCTTTACTTATGCTATCCACTCAGTCTAATGTACGTTCACTCTCACCTACTATGATTCACCTTTCTTATTTCAAGTACTATGTTACTTCATTACTCTTCTTAATTTCCCAAAGTTTCCTTGAAGTCATAAAAAATGATAGAGATTATACTACATACCTTTCCTGTTAGTTTTTATCGTTATGACCTTGCTAACATTTTATTATTTTGACCTATAAAATGGGACTGTATATGGCTTAACCTATTATTTTAGTCTTTTAATACTAGGATTAGTATATAATAGAGTTGTAATCAATTTTTATAGATTTGTATTGAGTATTTAAAATTGAGAAGAGGGGGCACCTGGGTGGCTCAGTGGGTTAAAGCCTCTGCCTTCAGCTCAGGTCATGATCCCAAGGTCCTGGGATCAAGCCCCGCATCGGGCTCTCTGCTCAGCGGGGAGCCTGCTTCCTCCTCTCTCTCTCTCTGCCTGCCTCTCTGCCTACTTGTGATCTCTGCCTGTCAAATAAATAAATAAAATCTTTAAAAAAAAATAAAGGCAATGAGACCATACCATATCACATGGTCCAGTGATATACACTTGTATAAGGAAAAAAAAAATTGAACTATTTTTGCCTAACTGGAGAAAAAGTCCAAAAGAATGCAAAAATATTAAATACAACTCAGTATTTTAGAGTCACAAATTGTTGCTTTGAAAGACTAAAAAGATATGAATACTTACATACATGATTGCTCTACTCTTATACCTCCTTGAAGACTGAAAATTAAAAACTGCAAAGCAGTTTATGCCATTTAAAAGCAGATGGTGTATAAGAGCCACTTGAGTTGCAGAAGTGCTACCTGTCATTATATTTCCCACACCACTGAGAGAAATTAGGTGTTTGGAAAGCTGTAATGTGCCTTTTACTTGGAATGCTCAGCTTTAATTTCCTCTCCGTGGAGTAACTCTGATGTGATGGTGCCTTTCTCTGTTCAATCTGAATCTGATACTCTTTCTTTATAAAGTAAAATATAAAACCCTAAGAATTATTTTTTTCAAACGGCATTTATACTGTCCATTAAAAATATAGTACTTCCAACCATTTCCATTACATACAAAAATATGCCAGTTTCCTGTATTTAAAATCTTCATAACAGGACATTAAAAAGGACTTGTTCTTCCTCAGTTTCCATTCAAATGTCAATAAGACAATATTAGATACCAAAATGATTGTGAGTCCAATCAGTACCCATATGGAGCTTTTCAGAGAAACTGGTCTACCACTTTTGAGTTTTAGCACCTCCCCCAAGAATTTTAAAAAAAAAAATCAGAATTTGAGACGGGAAAATTTTGTAAAATAGTTCTCTGAGGCTATTACCCTACTTATCAGTTATTAGAGGAATTAGAATATGTAAATACATCCACTGCAGTTTAGACCAAGGATTCATGTCTGAGGCACATTTTAGAATGCTATAGTGGAATTATAGATGGAGGTCTGAATTCCAATACCCCACCTATTCCTACAGAAGTTTCTAAAGTGGAAAAGATGTCACAAGTCTCACTGTTTCAGCAACAGAGTCCAGATAACACATGGTAGGTACAACTGTAGTGTATACACAGTAACATGCAGAGCTGTCAAATCACTACGTAATACATGTGAAACTAATATAACATTTGCGTCAACTATACATCAATTAAGTAATTTAAAAAAAAAACAAGTATTATTACAGATGTGATTAAATTAAGAATCTTTACAGGGGTAGATTATTCTGGATTATCTAGGTGGGCTCTAAGTGTTACTACATGAATTCTTATAGAAAAGGGGAAAGGAAAATGGTCAGGCACATTAGAGGAGTGGGGGGGAGTTGAAAGAAGCAAGGAATAGATTCTCTCCTGCTGCCTCTGGATGGAGCATGGCCTACTTGGTTTAGTTCAGTGAAACTGATTTTGGCCTTCAGAAATAGGAGAATACATTTTTACTGTTTAATCCATGAACTTTCTAGCAATTCGTTACCACACCCTCATGAAACTAACGTAGCCCTCTAATTTGTATTCTTTCTCTTTTTCTAGGATTCAAAGCTGAAATAGACCTTGCTGGCTACTTATTCCAATAGCTTTTAAATTGTGCTCTTGAAGCCTACAGTTTCCCTGAAGCTAATGAAAGGAATACTGCTTGAGGTTGGTCACTATAAGAAATAATGAAAGAGGGACGCCTGGGTGGTTCAGTTGGTTAAGCAGCTGCCTTCAGCTCAGGTCATGATCCCAGTGTCTTGGGATCGAGTCCCACATCAGGCTCCTTGCTCGGCAGGGGGCCTGCTTCTCCCTCTGACTCTGCCTGCCACTCTGTCTGCCTGTGCTCCCTTTCTCTCTGACAAATAAATTAAAAAAAAAAAAAAAAAAAATAATGAAAGAAATCCAGAGAAGTGGGGGAAAAAAAAAAAAGGTAGAAAGATTGGTATCTCAAGTTTCATACCCTCCTTTCCCATGTGTCATATAAAGAAAGCCTCTATTGTTTAAGGTGTCCATCCTTTTCCCTCAGACTCATTGCTGGATCCTAAAAACTGCTACAAGCCAATGATTTCCTCTGAAGACATGGGTTTTGAGGGGGATAAATAGCTTAGTTCTAGTCAAAAATACATGAAAGGAGGAATGCTTGAGATAGGCAGTAATGTGAAAATTTTGAATAAAGGTTTTGCACAAAAGAAATATATTTATAATTTAGAAATAAATAATCCCTCTTCTTTTGTTTTGTGTCTAGAACCACTATAGCCACCTCATCAAGAATAGTTACTGTGAGGATTAAAGGTAACACAGTGAGGATGGCAGAACAGAGGAATGGAAAGAAGCCACATCCATAATAGGACTGAATCAATGAATTAGTGTGTCAGGGGAGATACAAGTTTAATTTTAAGCCACCTTGAGTTTGTTTCTTTTTTAGCATCTAGGCAATTGAAACAATATCAACTAGAGACATGCCATGAATGAAATTAATTCTAAGTAAAAGATATTATAGTCAAATTATGTAGTTATGAAGATGAACGCAAAGAGAGGGAAGAAATGAGGGTGAGATTGAATGAAAAGCAAGTTTGATGTGAGACCTCTTCTCTATCTGGAATTCTGGATTTAGAGAATCTTCTGAGACATATTTTCCTGTCATTTCCTATAATTTTCCTTTGCCCCAAATGGGAAGAAGTTAATAGTTATGCCTAAAATAAATTTCAGTAATAAGCATTACATAAATTTAATATATATATAACTTTAAAATATAAAATAAAATTAATAAAAAATAAATGTTAGCTTTTATTCATTTATGAAAATAGAATTTAATTGGCATCTACTATATGACAGGAGCCATTATGTGCTGTGATAATGATAGTATCAGGTTTTATTCTGAGTGTTTTAAACAACTACCTCATCTTATTCTCACAAAAACACCATGGATAGTTGTTATTATTTTCTACCCTATATTATGGATAAGCAAACTAAAGCTCACATTTATTATTAACTGTAACTCGCTCAGGTTTACATGTGTAAGATTTGAGATTTGAAACCAGACAATCTAACTGCCATGTTCTTGGTCCCTACATCATAGCCTAATGGCCATGAACAAGATTGACAATAAAACTACATTCCAATGGGAAATTTAACGGTATCATTAGTATTAAGCTGTTACCCTATTTGACACTTCAAGAAACAAAACTCTTAAAGTTATATTATTATTGGTCTAAATTCAGATAAGGAAATTGCCTCTGAGATTAAATTGCAAAAGCTCTAAAAGTAATTGGCAAGACTAAACTTGAAACATGATCTCTCTAAAATAAAAACTTGAGTTCTTAACCAACTTATGTTTATTGTCTGACTAAAATATATAGACACATACCTCTAAATTCAGATAACTAGAGGATTTTAAAAAGTTATCTTTTTTAACTATTACATCTTACCATTCACATTTTATTTCACTTTTATTTTTATTTATTTTTTAGTTTTAAAAAAGTTTATTTATGTATTTTGAGGTAATCTGTATACCCTGCATGAGGCTCAAACTCACAACCCTAAAATCAAGGTCTCACACTCTTCTGACTGATCCAGCCAGGCACACCCTAAAAGAAACTGTAACAATTGAAATTGATACTTAAATGCAGGTGATACATATAGATATATATTTTATGTTGCTAAATCTCTCTCTTAAAATTTTATTAACAATAAGAATAATATTTTAAAATAGATTTATACATGCAAAATATAAATTAAAATAATAAGAAGTAAAACTAAGTCATGGAAAAGATTTCCTCCAGGTTTTTCAGGGCATTAATATTTATACCATCATCATACTAGCTGCTATTATCTTAATATTTATTGAGTACACATAAATATAGAATGCATAGATAATAATCTTTATTAACAAAAGGAGGCAGGGTCATAGAGGAGAAACTGTGCATTTTATAAAAATATGTACATGATGGAAAAAATCACCTTTCATTGTTCAGTGCCGTGGGAAGAGAATGACTAGGAAAGAGTATATTCACAAAAATGTTTCTTCCTGCTCACTTATTTTAATGATTTATTTACTTATTTTAGAGAGAAAGAGAGCGAGAGAGCATGAACAGGGTGAGGGGCAAAGGGAGAGGGAGGATAGAGAATCCTCAAGCTGACTTCCTGGCAGGACTCAATCCCAGATTTCCAAGATCATGACCTGAGCAGAAACCAAGAGTAGGCCATTCAACCAACTGAGCCACCCAGGCACCCCTTTTTCTGCTCATTTGTATAGCATTTATTCCTAGAAGTAAACACCGGATGCATGACACATTTGGAAAAATTAATAATGTCTCCAGGCTAGTAGCATTTTCAAAACTGCCTTAAAATCAAAAACAAAAAAATAGTAGAAAGATCTTATAAGAAGTTTCTCTCAAAAAACATACATAAATATATATATGTAATATTAATAATATACCTATTTCAAGTATGTTTCATTTACAACTTTTCTTGTAAGAAGTCATCATCATTTTAAAGATATATTAATCTTTGTTTAAGCACATTATTCCTTTTTACAAAAAGAAGGTCAGGAGAAAACTAAATTTATTAATAAAACTAGTAATTTCTCTTCTCCTATGTGGGAATAAATTAACCTGTTTGTTGTAGGATTTTTTTACCCTGGAGAAGAAATGTTTATGCAAGAGTAAGTCATATCAAATGCTTTCTGATATTAGGGGTGTGTGTGTGTGTGTGTGTGTGTGTGTAAAGAGACAGATAAAGCAATATATTTTAAGATAATTGTTTTACATAATATTGAGCAAAAAAAGTTGCTTTCAATTAAAAATGGAATGACTGGGCACCTGGGTGGCCTAGTTGGTTAAGCAACTGCCTTCAGCTCAGGTCATGATCCCAGAGTCCTGGGATCGAGTCCAGGATCTGGTTCCCTGCTCTGTGGTGAGCCTGCTCCTCCCTCTCCTTCTGCTTCCCATTCCCCTGCTTGTACTCTCTCTGTCAAATAAATAAATAAAATCTTTTTAAAAAATGGAATGACTGAACTGTTAATTGGTGGAAATATTTGTTAAGTGTGATTTTACATAAGTTTTTTTTTAATAGATGCTTCTTATCATTTTAGAATTTCACTATGCTTCTCAAAATAAAATAAAAATACTCCCATGTTTCCCTATCTTTTGACATGCTATGGGACATTGGTGTTAAATTGTGGATCAAATTTTGCTATAGTGCTCTCTGTGGAAGGCACTATTGTGTGACAGTACTTACGGCTGCATATGAAAACATGTTTGAATATTTAACTTTCTGGAGCTCCCCAGGATTTAGAAGGTGATTATATGAAAACAGGAAACTTAAAAGAGACATTTTAGAAAAAAATTCAGTTTTGAAATCAAACACCTCCCCAATGGTTTTATTTGTGGAAGAGAGAAGGAAAATGCATTTGTTTAGTTTCTGAGAGGGTAATTTTGGTAGACCAGAAAGAAATGGGATTTTAGAATATGAATTATCTGAGTTCAAATTCCAGATCCACCATTATTACCATTAATAAACCAAAACCAAAACAAATTAAAAAAAAGCGGGAGGGCATTCTGCTAAGTGTAATAAGCCGGAGAGAGACAAATCCTATATGGTATTACTTAAATGTGGAATTCGAAAAAAAGCCAATTTCATAGAAAGAGAAAGAAAATGATGATTGCTAGGGGCTGGGGTGAGGGTAAAATGGCCAGATATAGGTCCGATATTATAAATTTTCACCTTATGATGAATATGTTCTGAGGATCTAATGTACAACATGGTGGTGATTATCGTAATTAATACATTGCTGTGTACTTGAAAACTGCTGAGAGATCTTTGTTTTTAAAGATTTAATTATTTATTTTATATATAGAGAGAGAGTACATATGTGCATGCATGAGTGGGGAAGGGGCAGAGAGAGACTCTTCAAGCAGATTCCCCACTAAGTGGGGAGCAAAACGCAGGGCTCAATCTCACAAATCATGAGGTCATGAACTGAGCTGAAATCGAGAGTAAGAGGCTTGACTGACTGAGCCACCCAGGTATTCCGTTTGGAGTAGATTTTAAACATACGCACAAAACACACATAAAAGTGTTAACTTTCTGAGATGATGGATGTGTTAATTATCTTAATCTTGGTAATAATTCTATATTATCTATCAAATAATCCACATTGTACATTTTAAATATATGTCAATATATTTATGTTTATATGTCAAATATATTTATATTTGTTAATTATTCCTCAATAAAAATTTAAAATATTATGCTGTACTCTTAAAATTTATTAAGAAGTTAGGTCACTTATTAAAAATAAAATAAAATGAGACAAAAAAACAACTATTTTTGAAAATTAAAAAGACATGTAAATGATTAATAATGCAAAAACCAAGGGATGCTTAAACATGTAAAATAGCAAAGAAGACAGATAGAACATAGTTGGAGAATCTACAACACTAACGTAAGGAAAGTGAGAGAATAGAGATTGGAGAAAACCAATATTGGAAAAATAATTGTTGAGAATTTTTGAAAACTAAGGAAACAGAGGAGTTAAAAGACTTGAGTATAAACCTTCAGTACAGGGGTGCCTGGGTGGCTCAGTGGGTTAAAGCCTCTGCCTTTGGCTCAGGTCATGATCTCAGGGTCCTGGGAGTGAGCCCCACATTGGGCTCTCTGCTCAGCTGGGAGCCTGCTTCCTCCTCTCTCTCTGCCTTCCTCTCTGCCTACTAGTGATCTCTGCCTGTGAAATAAATAAGTAAAATCTTAAAAAAAAATAAATAAACCTTCAGTACAAACTTCAGAGGGATTAGGCATACTGAGTAATTGAAGAGGTAATATGATCTATTTAAAGTGCACTTATAACTAAAACTGTAAGGACAACTCAGATATAGAGCAATTTGAACATTAAAACATATAATGGACATAATTAAACCATACTTAATCTCTAGAGCATTAAGGTTAATAATAAAACCTTGAAAACTTCCAGAGATAAAAGACAAATTTTCTAATAAAGAAATGACATTTTGACTGACATGGAAATTCTCACCAACATCAACAAAAATTATTGAACAATAAAATTAATAGCTTAAAGTGTTGAATGGAAATATTTGTCATTCTTTTTTATGACTGATATTCACACACACACACAAACACACCCTGCACCTCTTCTTTATCCATTCATCACTCAATAGACATTGGGCTATTTCCGTAACTTGGCTATTGTTAATAATTCTGCTATAAATATTGGGGTGTGTGTATCCCTTCAAGTCAGCATTTTTGTATCCTTTGGGTAAATACCTCACAGTGCAATTGCTGGGTCATAAAATAGTCCTATTTTTAGCTTTCTGAGGCTCCTCCATACTATTTTCCAGAGTGGCTGCACCAGTTTGCATTCCCACCAAGAGTCTTAGAAGGTTCCTCTTTCTCTGAATCCTCATCAACACCTGATGTTTCCTGTGTTGTTTATTTTAGCCATTCTGAGTAGTGTGAGGTGCTATCTCATATAGTTATGATTTGTATTTCCCTGATGATGCATGTTGTTAAGCATATATTCTGCTGTTCTTTTGGTTTCCATTTCATTGATTTCTGCTCTAATCTTTATTAATTCCCCTTTCCTGTTGGGTTTAAGCTTCATTTGCCATTCTTTCTCCAGCTACGTTAAGTGTAAATTTAGGTTGGGTATTTGAGAGCTTTCTTGTTTCTTGAGAAAGCCTTGTATTAAAAATTCTCACCAAGACACTAGCTAATGGGATCCAATAGTACATTAAAAGGATTATTCACCATGACTAAATTGGATTTATTCCTGGCCTTAAAGCATAGATCAACATCCACAAATCAAACAGTGTGATAGACTACATTAAAAAAAGAAAAGATACGGGGTGCCTGGGTGGCTCAGTGGGCTGGGGCCTCTGCCTTCGGCTCAGGTCACGGTCCTGAGGTCCTAGGATCGAGTCCCGCATCAGGTTCCCTTGGGAGCCTGCTTCCTCCTCTCTCTCTGCCTGCCTCTCTGCCTACTTGTGATCTCTGTCTGTCAAATAAATAAATAAAATCTTTTAAAAAAAAGATAAGAATGATATGGTTCTCTTAATAGATGTAGAAAAAGCATTTGACAAAGTACAGCATACTTTCTTTATTAAAACTCTTCACTGTGTAGGGATAGAGGGAACATACCTCAATATCATAAACACCATCTATGAAAAGCCCACAGCAAATATCATTCACAATGGGGAAAAACTAAGAGCTTTTCCCCTAAGGTCAGGAACAAAGCAGGGATATCTACTATCACCACTATTGTTCAACATAGTACTAGAAATCCTAACCTCAGCAAACAGACAACAATAAGGAATAAAAAGCATCAGAATCAGCAAAGAAGAAATCAAACTCTCACTCTTTGCAGATGACATGATATTCTATGTGGGAAATGCAAAAGACTCCACCACCCAAACTGCTAGAACTCATACAGGAATTCAGCAAAGTGGCAGGATATAAAATCAATGCACAGAAATCAGTTGCACTTCTATATGCTAACAATGAGACAGTAGAAAGAGAAATCAAAGAGCTGATCCCATTTACAATTGTACCCAAACCCATAAGGTACCTAGGAATAAACCTAACCAAAGAGGCAAAGGATCTGTACTCAGAAAACTACAGTACACTCATGAAAGAAAATGAGGAAAACACAAAGAAATGGAAAAATATTCCATGCTCATGGATTGGAAGAACAAATATTATTAAAATGTCTATGCTACCTAGAGCAATCTATACATTCAAAGCAACCCCTATCAAAATACCTTCAACATTTTTCACAGAGCTGGCATGAATAACCCTAAAATTTGTATGGAACCAGAAAAGACCCTGACTATCCAAAGAAATGTTAAAAACAAACAAACAAACAAAAAAGCTGGTGGCATCACAATTTCGGACTCCAAGTTTTATTACAAAGCTGTGATCATCAAGACAGTATGGTACTCGCACAAAAAGAGACACAAAGATCAATGGAACAGAAAAGACAACCCAGAAATGGACCTGTGGTTCTATGGTCATCTAATCTTTGACAAAGCAGGAAAGAATGTCCAATGTATAAAAGATAGTCTTTTCAACAAATGGTGTTGGGAAAATTGAACAGCCACACGCAGAAGAATGAAACCAAACCATTTCCTTACACCACACAAAAAGATAGACTCAAAATGGTTGAAAGGCTTAAAGTGAGATAAGCCATCTCCTACAGGAGAACACAGGCACCAACCTCTCTGACCTCAGCTGCAACAACTTCTTGCTAGATACATCTCCAAAGGCAAGGGAAACAAAGGCAAAAATGAACTATTGGGGCTTCATCAAGATAACAAGCTTTTCCACAGCAAAGGAAACAGTCAACAAAAACAAAAGACAACTGACAGATGGGAGAATATATTTGCAAATGTCTTATCAGATAAAGGGTTAGTATCTAAAATCTATTAAAAAAACTCATCAAGGGACGCCTGGGTGGCTCATTTGGTTGGGCGGCTGCCTTCGGCTCAGCTCATGATCCCAGCATCCTGGTATCGAGTCCAACATTGGGCTCCTTGCTCGGCAGGGAGCCTGCTTCTCCCTCTGCCTCTGCCTGCCATTCTGTCTGCCTGTGCTCGCTCGCTCTCTCTCCCTCTCTCTGACAAATAAATAAATTAAAAAAAAAACTCATCAAATACAACACCCAAAGAAAAAATAATCCTATCAAGAAATAGGCAGAAGACATGAACAGATACTTCTGAAAAGAAGACATCCAAATGGCCAAGAGACACATGAAAAAAATGCTCAACATCACTCAGCATCAGGGAAATGCAAATCAAAACCACAATGAGATACCACTTCACATCAGTCAGAATGGCTAAAATTAACCACTTAGGAAATAACAGATGTTGGCAAGGATGTGGAGAAAGGGAAACCTTCCTACACTGTTGGTGGGAATGCAAGCAGGTGCAGTCACTCTGGAAAATAGAATGGAGGTTCCTTAAAAAGTTGAAAATAAAACTACCCTAAAACCCAGAAACTGCACTACTAAGGACTTCCCTCAAAGATAAAAATGTAGTGAACCAAAGGGGCAACTGCATGCCCATGTTTATAGCAGCAATGTCCACAATAGCCAAACTACAGAAAGAGCCCAAACGTCCATCAACAGATAATTGGATAAAGAAGATGTGGTATATATACACAATGGACTACTACTCAGCCATTACAAAATGAAATTTTGCCATTTGCAAAAATGTGGATGGAACTAGAGGGTATTAGGCTAAGTGAAATAAGTTAATCAGAGAAAGACAAATGTCATATGATCTCACTTATATGTAGAATTTAAGAAACAGAACAGAATCATAAGGGAAGAGAGGAAAAAATAAAACAAGATAAAATCAGACAGGAAGACAAACCATAAGAAACTTAATTACAAGAAACAAACTGAGGGTTGCTGGAGAGGAAGGGGGTGAAGAGATGGGGTAAGTGGGTGATGGGCATTAAGGATGGCACATGATGTAATGAGCACTGGGTATGATATAAGACTGATGAAACACTGACTTCTACCTCTGAAACTAATAATATATTATATGTCAGTTAATTGAGTTTAAATTTTTAAAAACTATTGAAAGTAAAAAAAGGAAGTAAAGAAGCGTAAGGTCCCCAAATCTTTTGCAAATAGATCAGAAAAAAAATATGTAGAGTATAAAATTTTATGTATTATACTATATATTAAAATTAATATATTATATATAACATAAACTTTAAAATTATATACACATATATTTATTCATAATCTGAGAGGAGAGAGACAGACATTAAGGAAAAATTCTTATAGTTGAGGAGTTTAATTTCTAGCTTCCATATGAGAGATGACAAAGGATATATAAAAAAATACTAAGGTGGAGAAAGAGGCAAGATGGCAGAGGAGTAGCAGACTGAAATGACTTCAGATCCCAGGAGTTTAGCTAGATAGGTATCAAACCATTTTGAACACCTACAAACTCAAAATGAGATAGAAGAGAAGAGCAGCAATTCTAGGAACAGAAAATCGACCGCTTTCTGAAAGGTAGGACATGTGGAGAAGTGAATCCAAAGCCTTGGGAAGATAGATCGCGGGGGGAACGCTGGCTCCCATCAAGCAGCAGAGCAGTGGAGGACAAAATCAGAACATTTCAAAGTCATCTCCACTGAGGGACATCATTCCAGAGGCTAAGCAGGCGTGGAGCCATCATGGGGACAGTGTAGCCTCAGGTCCCACAGGGCCACAGAAAGATTGGGGGTGGCTGAGTGTGGCGGAGCTGCCAGGTATCAGAGTGGGGAAGCCAACTACAGAGACAGAGCTGAAGAGTGAGCTTTCAGATCAGGGTTTCCTTACACCGTGATCCAAGTCACAGTCGGATCACTGATCCTTGAGCAGGGACCCCACAGTAGGCAGATCCAGGGAGATTCATCTTCAGTAGGATTCTGCTGAGTTTGGAGACTCCAGGTGGGGCTGTGTACCAGAGATAGAAACGCTTAGTCACAGGCTGGGTGGGCATGGAGTGTGACCAGAGACCAGAGAGATAGGAATGATTTATTGCTTGTCTCTGGGGCACACTGAGGAGCGGGGCCCTGAGCTCTCAGCTCCTCTGGGCCAGATATTGGGATGCCATCATTTTCATTCCCGTCCTCCAAAGCTCTATGGAAAGCATTCAGGGAATATAAGCTACCTAGAGTGAACCCGAGCAGATTACTTAGCCTGGTCCCTGGCAAGGCCGGTGCAATTCCGCCTCAAGCAAAGACATTTGAGAATTGTTGTTACAAGCCCCTTCCCCAAGAGATCAGGAAGAACATCCAGCCAAGACAAAGCTCACCAATCAAGGAGAACAGTGGAACTCCAGAGCTAGGGGAAAGCAACACACAGAATTCATGGCTTTTCTCCCATAATCCTTTAGTCTTGCAAAGTTAATTTTTTTTCATTTTTTTTTCTTATTCTATTTAACTTTTTCTCTTTCCTTTTTTTAACATTTTTAACTAGTTTATCTTAAAGATATATTTCTAAAAAAATATTTTTAAACCTTCATTGTTATAGTCATATTTTATCCCTTCATTGTATTTAACCATATTTTTTGTATACATATAGGTCTTTCTTTGCTAAAAAATTTGGTATGCAATTTCTTCTAATAGATCAAAATATACCCTAATCTACCACATGGATTTGTTCTAGTCTCCAGCCTGATTATATTCCCTCCTCATTTCTTTTCCCTTGTTCCAACCAACTTATCTTACCAATTCCTTTTTTAGAATTTTAATTTTCATGTTTACAGTCATATTCCATCCCTTTATCATGTTTACTCTTATTTATGTATGTATATAAGTTTTTCTTTCTTTAAAATTTTGGAGGTAGTCTCTTCTAAGAGATCAAAATACTCCCAAAATCAAGTGGGTGGCTCTGTTCTATTCACTAGTATATGTGTGTATGTGCGTGTGTGTGTGTGTGTGTGTGTGTGTGTGTATAGATATAGTTTTTTATTTTTATTTCTTTTCCCCCCTTTCTTCTCCCCACAGTTTTGGATCTCTTCTGATATGGCTGGTGTACATTTTTCTGGAGTCTTTGCCACACTAATAGTATTTTTTCTCTCATTCATATATTCTTATCTGGATAAAATGACAAGGCAGAAAAACACACACAAAAAACAAACAAACAAACAAACAAACAAAAAAACAAGAGGCAGTACCAATGCTAGCGACCCAATCAATACAGACATTGATAATATGTCAGAACCATAATTCAAAATGACGATTCTCAAGGTGCTAGCTGAGTTCTAAAAAGGCATGGAAGATATTAAAGGAATGCTTTCTGGAGAAATACAATCCCTTTCTGGAGAAATAATAGAACTAAAACCTAACCAAGTTGAAATGAAAATACAGCTATTAATGAGGTGTAATAAAAAATGGAGGCTCTTACTGCAAGGAAATATGAGGCAGAAGAGAGAATTAGTGATATAGAAGACCAAATGACAGAGAAAAAAGAAGCTGAGCAAAAGAGAGAAAAACAACTACTGGACCACAGGGGAGAATTTGAGAGAAAACTGATATCATAAGATGAAACAATATTAGAATAATTGGGATTCCAGAAGAATAAGAAAGAGAGAGGGGGACAGAAGGTATATTGGAGCAAATTATAGTAGAAAATTTCCCTAATATGGCAAAGAAGAAAAGCACCAAAATCCAGGAGGCACAGAGAACCTCCCTAAAAATCAATAAAAATGGGTCCACACCCTGTCATCTAATAGTAAAACTTATAAGTTTTAGTGACAAAGAGAAAATCCTGAAAGCAGTTCAGGACAAGAAGTCTATAACATACAATGGTAGAATTATTAGACTGATCCACAGAGACCTGGCAGGCCAGAAAGAACTGACATGATATATTCAGAGCACTAAATGAGAAAATTATACAGCCAAGAATACTATATCCAGCTAGGCTATCATAGAAAATAGAAGGAGTGGGAGGCCTGGGTGGCTCAGTTGGTTAAGCAACTGCCTTCGGCTCAGGTCATGATCCCAGCATCCTGGGATCGAGTCCCACATTGGGCTCCTTGCTCGGCAGGGAGCCTGCTTCTCCCTCTGCCTCTGCCTGCCACTCTGTCTGCCTGTGCTCGCTCTCTTGCTCGCTCTCTGACAAATAAATAAATAAAATCTTTAAAAAAAAGAAAATAGAAGGAGTGACAAAAAGCTTCCAGGAAAAACAAAAATTAAAAGAATTTGCAAACACCAAACCAGCCCTACAGGAAATACTGAAAGGGGTCCTCTAAGCAAAGAGAGAGCGTAAAAATAGTAGACCAGAAAGGAACAGAGACAATATAAGTAACAATCACCTTACAGACAATACAGTAGCACTAAATTCATATCTTTCAATAGTTACCCTAAATGTAAATGGGCAAAATGTCCCAATCAAGAGACACGGGGTATCAAAATGGATTAAAAACCAAAACCCATCAATATGCTGTCTACAAGAAACTCATTTTAGACTCAAAGACACTTCCAGATTTAAAGTGAGGGGGTGGAAAATAGTTTACCATCCTAATGGACATCAAAAGAAAGCTGGGGTAGTAATCCTTATATCAGATCAATTAGATTTTAAGCCAAAGACTATAATAAGAGATGAGGAAGAACACTGTATCATACTTAAAGTGTCTTCCAACAAAAAGGTCTAACAATTTTCAATATCTATATCCCTAACATGCAAGCAGCCAACTATATAAACCGATTAATAACAAAATCAAAGAAACACAATGACAATACTACAATAATAGTAGGGGACTTTAACACCCCCCTCACTGAAATGGACAGATCATCCAAGCAAAAGATCAACAAGGAAATAAAGGCCTTAAATGACACACTGGACCAGATGGACATCACAGATACATTCAGAACATTCCATCCCAAAACAAGAGAATAAACATTCTTCTCTAGTGTACCTGGAACATTCTCCAGAATTTATCACATCCTGGGGTACAAATCAGGTCTGAATTCGTACCAAAATATTTCAATCATTCCCTGCATATTTTCAGACCACAATGCTCTGAAGCTAGAATGCAATCAAAGAGGAAAATTGGAAAGAAATCAAATACAAGGAGGCTAAAGAGCATCCTACTGAAGAATGAATGGGTCAACCAGGAAATTAAAGAAGAATTGAAAAAATTCATGGAAACGAATGATAATGAAGACACAACTGTTCAAAATCTGTGGGACTCAGCAAAGGCAGTCCTGAGAGGAAATATATAGTGATACAAGTCTTTCTCAAGAAACAAGAAAGGTCTCAAATACACAACCTAACCCTACACCTAAAGGAGCTGGAGAAAGAAAAGCAAAGAAAGTGTAAACCCAGCAGGAGAGGAGAAATAATAAAGATCAGAGCAGAAATGAATTAAATAGAAACAAACAAACAAACAAACAAATAAAAATAAAAACAGTAGAACAAATCAATGAAACTAGGAGCTGGTTCTTTGAAAGAATTAATAAGACTGATAAACCCCTGGCCAGACCTATCCAAAAAAAAAAAAAAGAGAGAAAGGACCCAAATTTATAAAAGCATGAATGAAAGAGGAGAGATCACAACCAACACCAAAGACATAAAAACAATTATAAGAACATATTATGAACAACTATACGCCAGCAAATTTGACAATCTGAAAGAAATGGATGCCATCTTAGAGACATATAAACTTCCAAAACTGAACCAGGAAGAAATAGAAAACCTGAACAAACACATAACAAGGAGATTGAAGCAGTCTTCAAAAATATCCCAACAAACAAGAGCCCAGGGCCAGAGAGCTTTCCAGGGGAATTCTACCAAAGAGTTAAAGAACAATTAATACCATTCTCCTGAAACTGTTCCAAAAAATTGAAATGGAAGGAAAAACATCCAAACTCATTTTATGAGGCCAGCATTACCTTGATCCCCAAACCTGACAATGAACCCATCAAAGGTAGAATTACAGACCAATACCCATGATGAACACATATGCGAAAATTCTTACCAAAATACTAGCCAATAGGATCCAACAGTACATTGAAAGGATTACTCACCACGACCAAGTGGGATTTATTCCTGTGCTACAAGGTTGGTTCAACATCCACAAATCAATCCATGTGATACAATACATTAATAAAAGGAAGAACAAGAACCTTATGATACTCTTATTCGATGCTGAAAAAGCATTTGACAAAGTATAGCATCCATTCTTGATCAAAACTCTTCACAGTGTAGGGATAGAGGGTACATACCTCAATATCATCAAAGCCATCTATGAAAAACCCATAGTGAATATCATTCTCAATGGGAAAAAAAATGAGAGCTTTTCCTCTAAGGTCAGGAGCACAGCAGGGCTGTCCACTATCACCACTGCTATTCAACATAGTACTAGAAGTCCTAGCCTCAGCAAACAGAAAACAAAAAGAAATTGAAGACAACTGAATTGGCAAAGAAGAAGTCAAAATCTCACTTTTTGCAGATGATATGATACTTTCTGTGGAAAATCCAAAAGACTCCACTCCAAATCTGCTAGAACTTGTACAGGAATTCAGTAAAGTGTCAGGATATAAAATCAATACACAGAAATCAGTTGCATTTCTTTACACCAACAACAAGACAGAAGAAAGAGAAATTAAGGAGTCAGTCCCATTTACAATTGCACCCAAAACCATAAGGTACCTAGAAATAAACCTAACCAAAGAGGCAAAATATCTATACTCAAAAAACTATAAAGTACTCACTAAAGAAATTGAGGAAGACACAAAGAAATGGAAAAATGTTTCATGCACATGGATTGGTAGAATAAACATTGTGAAAATGTCTATGCTACCCTAAAGCAATCTACACATTTAATACAATCCCTATCACAATACCATCAACTTTTTCACATAAATGGAACAAATAATCCTAAAATTTATATGAAACCAGAAAAGACCTCGAATACCCAAAGGAATGTTGAAGGAAGCCAAAGTTGATGGCATCATAATTCCAGACTTTAAGCTCTATAACAAAGCTGTAATCATCAAGACAGTATGGTACTGGAACAGAAACAGACACATAGATCAATACAACAGAATAGAATCACCCAGAAATAGACCCTCAACTCTATGGTCAACTAATCTTTGATAAAGCAGTAAGGAATGTCCAGTAGAAAAAAGTCTCTTTAGTAAATGGTGTTGGGAAAATTGGACAGCCACATGCAGAAGAATAAAACTGGACCATGTTCTTACACCACACACAAAAATAGACTTAAAATGGATGAAAGACTTCAATGTGAGACAGAAATCCACCAAAATCCTTGAGGAGAACACAAGCAACAACCTCTTCAACCTCAGTCACAGCAACTTTCTTCCACAGAAACATCACCAAAGGCAAGGGAAGCAAGGGCAAAAATGAACTACTGGGACTTCATCAAGATCAAAAACTTTTGCACAGCAAAGGAAACAGTCAACAAAACCAAAATCGTGCTACTGGGTATCTACCCTATGGATACAAATGTAGATCTGAGGGTGTACATGCACCCGGATGTTTATAGCAGTAGTGTCCACAGTAGCCAAAGTATGGAAAGAACCTGATGTCTATCATCAGATGAATGGATAAAGAAGATAGAGTGTGTATGTGTGTGTGTATATACACATATAAATCTCGGGCACCTGGGTGGCTCAGTTGGTTAAGCAACTGCCTTCAGCTCGGTTTATGATCCTGGAGTCCCAGGATCGAGTCCCACATCAGGCTCCCAGCTCCAAGGGGAGTCTGCTTCTCCCTCTGACCTTCTCCCCTCTCATGTTCTCTCTCACTGTCTCTCTCTCAAATAAATAAATAAAATCTTAAAAAAAAAAAAAAGAAATGAAATCTTGCCATTGCAATGATGTGGATGGAACTAGAGTGTATTATGCTGAGCAAAATATTCAATCAGAGAAAGACAATTATAAATGATCTCCCTGATATGAAGAATTTGAGAGGCAAAGTGGGGGGTTTGGGGGGTTGGGAAGGAAAAAATGAAACAAGATGGGATCAGGAGGGAGACAAACCATAACAGACTCTTAATCTTACAAAAATAACTGAGGGTTGCTGGGGGGAGGGGGTGTGTGTAGAGAGTGGGTTAAGGACATTGGTGAGGGTATGTGATATGGTGAGTGCTGTGAATTTGTAAGCCTGATGATTTACAAACCTGTACCCCTGGGGCAAATAATACATTATATGTTAATAAAAATAATAAAACAAAAAACAAACAAGCAAAAAAAATACTAATGTGAAGATAAAAATAAAGAAGTGAAAGCAAAAGATGATAAAAAATACAAAATATGATTATATTAATAAACAATATAGAGTAGAGATTTTCATGACTTTGATGCTACTAAAACCCTGGATAAAAAGCAATTGGCTTGCCTTAGTTACTAATTTAAGTTCCAGGAAATCAAAAACAGTATGCCTGACAGTGTCCTAATTCAATGTATCTCAATGTTTTTAACAAATGTTATCAAAACAAGAATTCCAAAGAGGTTATTATTTCCAAAACTTCTGATACCTGTAAGGGTAATGGTGACTCATTTTAGTTATACCTTATTATTTTGGGGGAGGTTAAACTATGGAATATATATAATAGAAATGATTGAATTATGAAAGCAGGCTCACAAATAATAATTTTTAACAAACATTAAAAATAATTCAAAGTCTACAAATAAAACATAGACACAAACAGCACATCTTTCTGGCAGGACCTTCAGTCTGTGAGGTACAACTTCCTCATTATCTCTTTCTCTGTTCAGAACTATGTTTTGGTGTCAGAGTAACAAATGAGTCCCTAACAATGTGTGTTGAACACTGACCTCTGAGGAAGTTGCTCTGTGGCTTCTTAGCTCTGAGTCATACACATATAAAAGAAATATAGATAATACCCATCCTTCAGCCAGCCAGTTCTCAAATTATGAACCCAAGGTTTAATTACATAAATTAATTTGAGAAGCCTAAAAAAGCTTTTATTGTTATAAGGAAAGTTTTAGGGTAAGGGCCCCTTAACATATTTATACTAATCAATGTTACTAGAGTGTATATAATGAGGCTGATGAAGATCACTTATTCTTTTGGACATTGCTGATATCAATCATTTCTTTGGGTAACTCTGGGTAGGGAAGGAAAATATCAGAAGCCTTCCATTGTGCTTTCTTTCTCACAGAGCCAAATATCATATTACCCTTAAAAATTTAGAAAATTCTATTATTGATGCTAGGAGATTATCATATGTAGAATGTCTTGACATAATTTATGGAATGATCTATTTAACTTCCTATTTTAGTTCGTTAAACATAAAAATATTTTAGATTTTTCAGAAATTATTTTTGTTTTAGTCCATGTAAGATCATACTCATCAGGATATTTTGTTATAATTCAGATGGATATTCTTATCATTATGATAAAGAAAACATGACAGTGTACAGAAAGATGAGAAATTTAGTAGGGACATACTGTTAACAATGATATCTTAAAGCATGTTTCCTCAAGATAAATCTACTATAGAGCAATTTTAATTTTTAAGTCTATAATTTGTTCACCTATTTTGTTATACTCCATTCAAGAATATTTTCACTAATATTTAATTTCTTGGTAAGGTCAAAGCTACATTTAATTTTTTTGAAAATGAAGACCATGGAATTTATGGTTTAGTCACTATTGGTAGTTCTATTTTTTACAAAACTTAGAGTAATCCTACCACTTCCCCTGCATTTTCTACCTAAAAATAAGGTACCAAAATGAAACGTTCTGTAGCCTGTTTCTTTAGCACATTCTATTGTGATAACTATTTGATTTTCGAGTCACTGGAACTCTATGGCAATGCAAATACTTGTAGAAAATTTAGTTGTTTATCAGTTGGGGTTCAACCAGCAAAGCAAATTAGCTGTATTATGGAACAAGGATATTATTATGAGGATTAGAATTTATACCCTTGTGAAAAGAGATAGGAGAATGAAGGTACACATAAGAGTTGGACAGTTGGGAAGATTGTTGAGCTCATTTTGTAATGCCAAGAATGTTGACTCCATGGTGTTATGCTGATGAGGAAGTCTATTGGAAGCTATTGCCACTATGTGGATTCTACCTCTACCTATAGCTGATAGTCTAGCACCTGTGGGTCAGCAACAGTTGTTCAACAGGACACACAGTAGGCAGAAAGAACAGTACACAGAACAGAGGAGCATAATGTCTGAGATGGAATCCACCTGTCTGCCTCTGTTTGTCACTGCAAACTTTAACTGCCATCTTTATAAAGCTATGGCCACTCTCAACTTTTACCTTCCAGATGTCACATAATATCATTTTTAGGCCAATTTTAACTAGAAGCAGAAAGAAAGGGATTCTGGGAAATGTCATTCCCTGCTTAACCAAATATATTGGTCATGTAGACCTTTGGCCCCAATGTCTGAATGGGTCCCATTCTTTTAAAGGTTTTTATTTATTTGTCAGAGAGAGAGAGAGCACAAGCAGGGGGAACAGTTGGCTGAGCAGGCAGAGGGAGAAGCAGGTTCCCTGCTGAGCAAGGATCCAATTGTGGGACTTGATCTCAGGACCCTGGGATCATAACCTGAGCCACAGGCAGATACTTAACTGACTGAGCCATCCAGGTATCCCTAGTCTCAACCATTAAATAAGCAACATTAAAATAAAAAATAAGCTAACATTAAGACACAGAGTTATGTCAAATAAACAACCTAATTTTATACTTCAAGAAAATAGAAAAAAAATAAACAAAGCCCAAAGTTAGTAGAAGAAAGGGAATAACAAAGATCAGAGTAGAAATACAATTAGTGAAAGTAAAAGCTAGTTTTTTGGAATTTTTTTTAAACACTTGCAAAACAAATCTTTAACTAGACTTACCAAGGAGTGGGGAGGAAGAGAAGATGCAAAATCAGATGAAAAAGATGTTACAACTGATACCACAAAAATGGAAAGGATCATAGGAAACAATTATGAAGAACTATATGCTTACAAACTGGACTACATCAAAGAAACAGATAAATTCTTAGAAATATACAATCTACCAAGATAACTGAGCAAGTCAATTACTAGTAAGGAGACTGAATCAGTAATCAAAAACTTCCCAAAGAAGAAAAGCCCAGGATAAAATGGCTTCACTGGTGAATTCTACCAAATATTTTTAAAAAGAATTAATTCTAATTCTTCTTAAACTATTTAAAAAATAGGAAAGGAAGGAATACTTTCAAACTCATTTTACAAGTTCAGAATTCAATGATATCAAAACCAGGCAAAGATGACACAAGAAAAGGAAATAGGCTAACATCTCTGATAAACATAGATGCAAACATTATCAACAAATATTAACAAACTGAATTTCACAATACATTAAAAGGATAATACACAATGATCAGGTGAGATTTATTCTAGGGAATCAAGAATGATGCAAAACCCACAAATCAGAGTTACACACCACAAAATGAAAAAAAAATCAAATGATCATTGATACAGAAAAAGCATTTGACAAAAT
Source organism: Mellivora capensis (assembly GCA_004024625.1). Classification (NCBI taxonomy): domain Eukaryota; kingdom Metazoa; phylum Chordata; class Mammalia; order Carnivora; family Mustelidae; genus Mellivora; species Mellivora capensis. The sequence goes on along the minus strand of PISX010005321.1, from coordinate 5,352 downwards.
TCAACATCCATTTACAATAAAAACTCTCAAAAAAAAAAAGTGGATATAGAGGGAATGTTCTTGAACATAAAAAGGTCTCATATGACAGATATACAGCCAACATCATACTCAATTCTTAAAAGCTAAAAGCTTTTCCTCTAAGACCAGAAATAAGACAAAAGCAACCACTCTCACTACTATTATTCTACATAGTACTGGAAGTATAGCCACAGTCATCAGACAAGAAATAAAAGACATCCAAATCAGAAAAGTGGTAAAACTATCTTTATTTGCAGATGATACAATAAAATATATAGAAGACCCTAAGGATGCAACCAAAAAGAGAAGGAGAAGGAGAAGGAGAAAAGAGGAAGAGAGAAAAAGAAGAGAAAGAAGGAGGAGGAGGAAAAAGAAAGAAAGAAAAGAAAAGAAAAGGAAAGGAAAGAAAAGAAAAGAAAAGAAAAGAAAAAAAGAAAGAGGGAAAAGAATGCAACTCTTAGAATTAATAAATGAATTCAGGAAAATTGCATGATATAAAATCAATTATACAAAAAATCTGTCGCATTTCCACGCAGTAATAATGAACTACCAGAAAAAGAAATTAAGGGAATAATCCCATTTACAATTTCATCAAAAAGAATAAAATCTCTAAGAATAAATTTAACCAAAGAGATAAAAGAGCTATACACTGAAAACTGTGACACTGATGAAAGAAAGTGAGGAAGACAGAAATAAATGGGAAGATATTTTTTCTTATAGGTTGGAAGAGTTAATGTGGTTAAAATGTCCATACTACCCAAAGCAATCTAAAGATTCAATGCCATCCTATCAAAATTCCAATAGATTTTTCACAGAAATAAACAATCCAAAAGTGTATATAGACCACAAAGGATTCTAAATAGCCAAAGCAATAGTGACAAAAAACAACAAAGCTGGTGGCATCATACTCGCTTATTTCAAATTATATTACAAAGCCATAGAAAGCAAAATAGTATGGTACTGACATAATAACAGACACACAGATCAATGGAACAGAACAAAGAACCCAGAAATAAACCCACACATATATGGTTTGTTAATGAGAAAGGAGCCGAAAATATCCAATTGGGAAAAGATAAGCTCTTCAATAAATGGTGTGGGAAAACTGGACAGCAACATGTAAAACAATTAAGCTGGACCATTATTTTAGATCATACACAAAAATTAACTCAGAATGGATTAAAGACTTTATTGTTAAGATCTGAAACCAGAAGACTCCTAGAAGAAGACATAATCAGTAAAGTCCTCAACCTTGGTCTTGGCAATGATTTTTTGGATTTGATATCAAAAGCAAAGTCAACAAAAGCAAAAATAAACAAGTGGGATTATATCAAAAAGCATCTGCACAGCAAAAGAATTCATCAATAAAATGAAAAGACAGCCTAGATTGTCTTCCAAATGGGAGAAACTATTTGCAAATCATGGTTCTAATAAGGAGTTAATATACAAAATATATAAATAACTCACAAAATGCAATAGCAAAATGAAAAAATTAAAAATGGGCAGAGATGGGTGCCTGGGAGGTTCATTTGGTTAAGGGTCTAGCTCAGGTCTTGATCTCAGGGTGATGGGATCAAGGCCCACTTTGGGCTCCATGGTAGAGAAGGAACCTGCTTAAGATTCCATATCTCCCTTTGCCCTTCCCCAATCACATGTGCACTCTCTCTCTAAAAAAGAAAAAAGAAAAAAAGAAAAAGGCAGATAATCTTAATTATCTGAATAGATATTTTCCAAAGAAGACATACAGATGGACAAGAGGTGAATGAAAAGGTGTTCAGCACCACTAATCATCAGGGACTGTGATGACATATCATGTAATATCTGTCAGAATCGCTATTATCAAAAAGACAAAAATAACAAGGGTTGGCAAGAATGAGCAGAAAAGGGAACCTTGGTGCACTAATGGTGGAGATGTAAAAGGTACAGCAAGTGTAGAAAACAGAATAGAGACTCATCAAAAAATGAAAATTGAGCAACTATATGGCCCAGAAATTCCATTTCTGTGTATTTATCCAAAGAAAACAAAATGCTGATTCAGAAAGTTATATGCACCCTCATGTTCATTGCAGCATTATTTACAATAGCCAAGATGTGAAAGCAACCTAAGTGTTCATTGTTGTATGAATGGATAAAGAAAATGTCATATAAGAATACAACAGAATATTACTCAGCCATAAATTATAAGGAAATCTTAACATTTGTGACAACAAGAGTGGAACTTGAGGGCATTATGTTAAGTGAAATAATTGAGACAGAGAAAAACAAATACTATATGATCTCACATGTGGAATCTAGAAGATAAAACAACAACAAAGTCCAACTCATGGATACAGTGAACGGATTGGTGGTCAGCAAAAGTAGAGGATGGGAAATGGGCCAAAAAGAGTGAAAGTGGTCGAAAGATACAAACTTTCAGTTGTAAAATAATCATTCCTGGGAATATAAGGTATAGTTTGATCACTACAGGCAATAATACCATAATGTATATTTGCAAGTTGCTAAGAGAGTGTATCTTAAAAGTTCTCATCACAAGAATATAAATTTTCAAACTATGTGTAGTAATGGATGTTAACTAGCTTTATCACAGTGATCATTTCAACATATATAGACATATTAAATCATTATGTTGTATATTTGAAAGTAATACAACATGATATATCAACTATACCTCAAATTTTAAAAGTCCTTAATTTTAAGTGTTAAAAATTGATTTATACTATAAAATTTGACATAAAATTAAAAAGATAAAAAACATAACCCAAAACATTTGATTCTTTATTTCCAATAGAACAGACAAAATTAACTTAAAACATGACTTGCATTCAAAGAAACTACTTTTAGAAATCAGCCTCTTGTGGGGCGCCTGGGTTGCTCAGTGGGTTAAAGCAACTGCCTTCAGCTCAGGTCATGATCCCAGGGTCCTGGGATCGAGCCCCACGTCAGGCTCTCTGCTCGGTGGGGAGCCTGCTTCCCTTCCTCTCTCTCTCTCCCTGCCCCTCTGCCTACTTGTGATCTCTGTTTGTCAAATGAATAAATAAAATCTTTAAAAAAAAAAAAGAAATCAGCGTCTTGTAAATTATGTCTTGTAAATTATGTCAATTTACCAGGTTATATATCAAAATAGCTATTATATAATTTTAACATTATTATTATTGTTATTCTTAATTTAGTCATTCACCTTAGATAAAACTGTACTGAACCTTTCTGGGCTATTATAATAAATAAATGTACAAAGCACACTAACATACTAAGATATATCAAACATAAGTTTTGATTGTGATGGTGTTTTGTATTTCTTATTTGGTTCCCGGTCATGCAAAAAGAATGCCATAATTCATAGTTTTAAGAAGAAATAATTTCTTTTTTCACTGAAGTCCAAAAATGTTTATGTCTGGCTCCTGTATGGCTCTTTCTTCCATGCATTGTTGTAATTTATATTGTATTATTGTCTTCCCCAAAAGATGGCAAGTTTTTTGACAGTAGGCAGGTTCATTGTCTTAGTCATTATTTCCTTCTCTCAATGTCTACCAGAGGGTAGGGGATATGCTAGGCATTGATAAGAGAATATATATTTTAACAGATGAGACTATAAAATGAAGTACCAACCAACAAAATATTAGTAATAACTTATTGAAGGCAAGTAATGCCATTTGATAAGTATTTGAGAGATGTTTAAACAAATAGCCTGGAACAGCAGTCAACATTTTAGGGAAGCAGCAGTAATATCAATTTCCACAAATCTATTTTTAAAATTGCCTAGTTACATTATTTAGATTTTTGTTATTTAGTTTTTCCTTTCTTTTCCCCCAATATTATCTTTTATGTTATCTTTTTTGAGGGGGAGGGTATCATATCTGTAATTCTTATTTTGTTATATGTGAAAGCAAAATTGTTTAAGAGACACATATTTCTGAATTTTGTTACATAAATATTTTTTTAAAGGCTAATACGGGGTGCTTGGGTGGCTTAGTCATTTAAGTGCTGGCCTTGGCTCAGGTCATGATCATAGGGTCCTGGGATGGAGCCCCACATCTGGCCCCTGCTCAGAGGGGAGTCTGCTTCTCCCTCTCTTTCTCTCTCTCCCTCTGTGTCAAATAAATAAATAAAATCTTTTTAAAAATTAAAAAAATAAAAGACTGGTGAAGTGTGTAAACCTGGCGATTCACAGACATGTACCTCTGGGGATAAAAATACTTTATATGTTTATAAAAAATAAAAAAAAAATTATAAAAAAAAGACTAATTTGTCATGTAACTTAGTCTTTGCTCCTATGCTTACCTCTTTCATACCTGTTCATGTTGTCATTTACAATTTTCACAGTTTAACTATTTATGTAAAGAGGATGTAATAGCTTAAAGAGTTTAAGAGCTGAAACAAGGCAAATTTATAAAAAACTGAAGGAAATTAAAATTCTCTAAATCATAATACATTACATATGTTCAACTCTTCCTTTGACTTTGTTTATGGAAATTCAAACTTGGTGTGGTTAACCACATTTTCCAGTCTCAATTTTACAAAGAGATTTTAGAGTGGTTTGTGTCATAAAATTGGAAGAAATTGAATTTTAGACCTTTATGTTGACCCACTTTTGAACTGCTAATGAAATCATTTTCCTCCATATTTGAAGCTCCTTGTAACCTTATTATTTACTACATGGAGGTGAGATCACTCAATTCTATTCTCCATGACTTCCTGCAGGTTTCCTGGCCTGTCACCTTTCGGTCATTCTCTTGGTTGATGGAAATTATATGAGGGCATAGGCTACCAGGGTGTAATGAAAGCTAATGAGGAGTAGAATGTCTCTAAACTAACTTGAACTCCTTTTGAAAAATTTATTTTCCTCTATATTTCCCCTTAAAATAGTACTATTTTATAGAGACTTTATGGCTTTTTGATACTCCATGTAGAAAAAAAAGTCCTTGAAATGTTATTGTATAATAGTGAAATATTTATCTGTAGTTAAAATGTAAAACAAAACAAAACAAACAAAAAAAACCACCTCAACAAAAACAACAGCAAAACCTCAGAAGTATAAAAAAAATGGCATGAGATCTGAAAGTGAGTCAGGAAAAAAACTGCATTTAATACTTTATACGAGAAGGAAATAAGTGACACCATTAAAAGGCAAAGGCGCATGTTAACATAGAAAATCTTGATATTGCCAAGAACATGAATGATTCTGTAGCCTTAGTATTCACTGGAGAAATTAAAAGGTCATGAAATACTTGCAGACTATAAGATGTATTTGTCTGAAGACAGGTGTATAAAATAATGAAATACCATTGACCCTTGAACAATACAGGTTTGAAATGTATAGATGCACTAATGTGAATA
>PISX010005320.1:0-109197 GCA_004024625.1 Mellivora capensis | reverse complement strand
AAAAAAATTTTTAAGAATTTTGAGATGGTGACCAAAGAGCATTAAACCAACGTGAGGCCTGTGTAAGTGCACGGGTCCTGCGAGGCTGGAAACAGGACAGACGGTACAGCACTTTAACTCGTCAATAGCTTGCCTGTCAGGGGTGGGGTGGCCTGTGGAGGGGAGCAAGGAGGTAGAACGAGGATAGAATACAGTGGAGGAGAGAGCACGGCGCCTTTCTGGACATGCTAGGGGATCTACTCTAGTGCAACTGTCTGTCACTCTCTCCCTGTGGGGGAGAAGGGGAGGGACCAGGAGCTGTGGATCCCCGCCCCTCTCCACAAAGGGCTCAGTCCCTTCCTGTTGAGGTCCTGGGGCCAACGCCAAGGAGCCAAGGTGGGGACACAGGAGAATGGGAAGCTGGTGGCCAGGAATGGCGCTATGTCCTCCGGGCTGGGCCCCGGGCTCTCCGTGCTGCCCCCACAGGTCCTCACCTCAGTCTTGGGTCCTGGGTTCTCTGCGGGGCTCTGTCAGTGTCTCTCTCTGTTCAGCAATTGGACGGGCTGAATATGGTCTTACAGCTCTTTTGTGGGGCTGGGAGCACAGCTGAAATTTGCCCAGCTCCAGAGGTTAAGAATTGCATGGAAACAGACCAACTCTGACCCTGGGGACAGGGACACCCTCCTTTGACAAAATAATGTTGCCTGGGGGTGTTTCCCACCTAATAAACTCCTTACAGCAACTTCTGCTGCAGCTTCCCTCATTCTTATTATCTTCAAGGGCTCTGGTCCGCGGCCTCCCACGCCTTCCACCGTGGGGACATCCATCCTTGGCTGCATCCCTTGGGGGGCTTTGAAAACGTCTCCTGCCTGTCCCTCACCCCAGGATTCTCAGGGAGCTGGTCTGGCTACCAGGATTCTTAAATGCTCCGCTGCCTGATCAGCTTACCTCCCACCCCCATGAAGCTCCTTGCCACATCTGCTCAGGCCACACTAGACATGACACTTTCCAACGTTCTGGTGGGTCCTCCCGACTCACACTGACTCCTCAAGAAGTGAGTGGGGCGGGGGCAAGGAGTGAGCACTACCCCTCTCCCTGTCCCTGTCTCTTCCTGGCCCCACTAGGCAGTTCACAGAGGGGAGGAGCCTCATGCCAGCACTGCAACCCGCCTGTTGTTGGCCCTCTTCCTGTTATGGGACCGCCAGGCCTCCAGCACCTGCTCTCGCACATTTCTCTGTGTTCTGCTTTTCTCAGTCTTCATCTCTCACGTCCAACATTTACCTGGCCGATGGAGCGCCTTCTCCATCCTCCCACCTGCCCACCTGTCTGCCCACCTGCAGGGGCTGCTGTCCCCGCCTCCCCACCCCTTCCGCCTGCCATGCCCACCGAGGATCCCGTACCTGCTCGCACAGCACCCCAGCAGCTTCTCACCACGCCCCTCCGGCCGGTGGCGCTACCCCTGAGGCGGGGCCAGGGAGACCCCAGCATAAGAGGCCCGGTGTGAGCGGAGGTGCCACGGCGGACCCAGCTGCTCTTGCGTCTTCCTTTCTAGGCCCCAGGCTCCGTGCCCAGCAGGTTTCGGGGCCAATGCGAAACCTTGCCTGTCTGCTCAGCCTCCTGGGTCAGATGTTTCCTGTTTAGTGGTTTCATTTTTTGTAATGTAGTCTCCTTTGGGGTGCAGGGCTGGGACCCGGCAACCCTGAGACAGAGGCAAAGACATCACTTCTGAGGATTCTCTCTTCCTTCTGCGCATACCCCTCCCGCCTCCAAGCGCCCTGTGCTTCTCACTGTGCCCATGTCAGCCCTGCTGCCCCCTAGTAAGACCCACTGGGGACTGAGAATGGTGAGGACTCGACAGCCTCTCGAAGTGACCCTGATTGGAGACAGCTTGGGGGCCAGGACACACAACCCTATAGTTGCTTTCCACCCGGGCTGCACAGTGGAATCCCCCCAGGAGCTTTAATACCTGGTCCCATGTGCTATGGTGAGTGCTGTGAAGTGTGTAAACCTGGCGATTCACAGACCTGTACCCCTGGGGTTAATAATACATTATATGTTAATTTAAAAACTTGTAAACAAAATAAAAGCATATCAGATTAAAAAAAAATGCACAACGGAAAAAAAATTAAAAAAAAATAATAAAACCTGGTCCCAGGTCCTTGCTGACCTAGGTGATGGGGAGTCAGATGATTCTCATCCAGCAATGATCTCAGAGTCTGGACCTTGACCCAGCAGCATCCGTGAGATCTGGGAGTTTGCTAGAAGTTCAGATCCTTGGTGCCACCCAAATTTACTAAATCAAAATATTTGGGGGTGGGGGCCGGGAGTCTGGGTTTTAATAAGCTTTGCTCATGATGCTCATATGCACAAGTTTGCAAACCAGAGCACTACAACCGGCAGAGCAAAGGGGAGGGATGACTGGAGGCAGCATCCTATTTCTGAGTTTACAGCAGTGGTTTTCAAAGTGGTTTTCCCTGGTCCCCATCATGCTGGTACTTGTTAGAAATGCAAATTCTCAGGCCCCGCGTCAGACGTACTGAATCAGAATCTGGGGGTTGGGCCCAGCACTCTGTTTACAGAATGGTATAGGTGATTCTGGTGTGTGTGTGTGTGTGTGTGTGTGTGTCCACGTTGGAGGGCTACTGGTCTACCACCCACCTGTCTGACCTAAGACCATCACACAATCTGGATCCAATCCATGGACGCTCTGTAAGAAAAGGATGGTGGCAAAGGACATCTGTAGAGGCTTGAAGTTGTAACCTATCAAATGATGACATGCTTAGGGTTGGATGGTGGGTCTGTTCTGAAGAGTTCCTTCCCCAAACACAATTCAGGAAGTCTATGTGGGGAAGTTTTGGAGGCAAGATCCAAGCGGCTGGCCTGCCTGAGATTCTGTGGGCTCATTTCATGTGCAGGAGGTTATGTCGGAAACAGATCACAAGATCCAGCCGGCATGAGCGAGTGGGCTTTGTAGAGAGACTGAGTGGGGAGAGGAGGTGTTGCCTTTCCTCAGTCAATTACTGGCCCAGGGCCTCTAGGTGCCCATCAGTGGCTAGTTCTCAGAAAAGACACACACAACAACAACTGTGTGTGTGTGTGTGTAGGTGTACTTATATGTGGATACATATGTATGTGTGATTTCTATATGAATGCATATGTGTGTGTATGCATAGGCGGGTTCGTTTTCGTGTGTGTGCATATGTGTACGTACTCTGATGAGAGCCTGTGTATGGGTATCTATGTGTGAATACATGTGTGCATGTATGTGTGTGTGTGATATGTGTGGGTTTGTACATTACTACCACTATCCTCGTAGGACTTGCAATCTAACTGGAGAAAAGACCCATATAATTGAAGTGGAGGCCAACTGTGTCCTATACTTCATAGTAGTGACCTTAAGGGATTAAGGATATGGGGCCTCTGGGCAGTTCATTTTGAGGAAGTTTTCCTAAAACACGTAAGGTAGGAGAGGAAGGAAGGAGGACAGTCCACGTGGTGAAATGAGGGGATGTCTTGGTGCACCCGCACTTGGGTCACACCTGAGCTGTGCCCAGTGTCCAGCTAGTCCTTTCCTTAGCATCTTAATGAGAAGAAGAGGTTCTGATCTGGCCCCTCTGGCCTAAACACTCACATTTTAAAGAAAACCTACGAGGTGATGTCCAGGCTGTCCTGGGCATTTCTGGTCCCTGGGACTGCCTGGAATCTGGGAGTGTGTGAGCCTCTTGCTCCCTGCCAGCGCCACGCACTGATGGCTCCTGCAATGGACCAGTTACATTTCAGGGGTTCTCAGTGCATCATCAACACTACACTTAGGCAGGCATCATCCTCATTTGATGGGTGAAGAGCTGCAGGTGAGGGAGCAACCCCAGCCAGTAAGGAGCAGAGAAGGGCTGCATTCAAGCCAGTCTGTCTGACTTCAGAGCTGGGACCTTTCCACACCTAACCTGGCGGACTCAGCAGTTAGGTTTGATGACTGGGGGTGCGTGGGTTGTGTGACTTTATTGTCTCTAAGCTCCCCACTCTTCGTGAATCCAGCTGATAATCTCAACTCCACCGCTTTCATTCTCTACAACAAAATTTCCCTTTCTTTCCACATTTTATCAGAGATTCTAAAACACTCGAAAAGCAGAAATACGTAACATGCTCATTACTGTGGTTACTCTCGGGATTGCAATATGCATCTCATTTGGAGGTGAAGCACAGGATTATTTTAATACATACAAATTATATTTAATACATAAAAATACATATTTTAAATGTTATGGTGTGGCCAGAATGCTTCCAGATGTTGGCGCAGGCAGAATGGAGCACTAGGGGGCTTTGCAGACTGACCCTGCCCCAAGTCCGGGGCCACGGGGACACAGTCAGCCGGAGGCTCTGACTGGCTCGGCAGAGCAAACACCAAGGCCCGCACACTTCAGATGTTTTTCTGGCAGAGCTGAGTTACTGGTGGGGCTCAGTCCTTGCATGTCATCTTCATCGGCCCAGGAAAGGCATATTCATGTGAATATGAAAGTGTGCGCATCTTTTCCTTTTTATGCTCCGCTGTCTTTTCTCTGTTTTGTCTGTATGAGTAATTGCAAACTGCACGTTGTTGTTTGGTGGGCATGCATTTTTAATTAAAGTAAATGACATTGATCATAAATGTCCCATTCTGATTCTTAGCATGGCACTAGGTTAAGATCCGTCCACACTGCTCTGTGGTCCTGGGCACCCGCTTGCTGCGGGGGCTGCAGGGCACGTCCCATCCCCCTTTGCCTCTGCCTTCTCAGGCTTTCCTGCCATGGTGAATGCTGGGACAAAGAGCCTTCCTGGCGGCCCACCGTGGAAGCAGGTCATACTTTCCCTGAGCACCGGGTGCACTTGGGAGGGGAATTTCTAGGTCACAGAGGGTGTGTATACATAACATGACTGAATACCGAGGACCCGCTCTCCAAGTGGCTGCCCCAGCCAACTTCCAACCAGCATTTTGTGATGGTCCCAAACTTGCTTTGTAGTGTGATGATGATACATGGTCTATGTTATTGATATTCTAGGGGTGCTTAAGAAAAGTTTGTGTTCCCTGCTTGGTTTTTGAGGAGGGGGGATGTTGTATGGGAGGGTTTAGAATCCTGTGTGTAAATAATAGCTCACACTTTCTAATTCTATTGTTTTTATCTCTGATATCTCCGTTCCCTTTTTGTTCTCCTGATGTATCAGTTTCTGAGGTTTTGGTAAAAGCTAAAATTATTGGTTTGTTTATTTCTCCCCAAAGTTAGCCAACTGTTGCGTGATGTATTAAAGGCTGATTGTTCATGTAATATACGTGTTTGTGATAATTATGTACTCTTGTCCCTCTGGCAACCACCAATTTGTTAGCTGTCTCTATGAACCTGCTTTTTTTTTTTTTTTTAAAGGTTTTATTATTTATTTATTTATTTGACAGTGATCACAAGTAGGCAGAGAGGCAGGCAGAGAGAGAGGGGGAAGCAGGCTCCCCGCTGAGCAGAGACCCATGCGGGGCTCCATCCCAGGACCCTGAGAACATGACCTGAGCTGAAGGCAGAGACTTAACCCACTGAGCCACCCAGGTGCCCCATTTTTTTTTTTAAACAAATTCATTTATTTATTTTTGGATTCCACATATAAATGAGAACATATGGTATTTGTCTTTCTCTGTCTGACTTATTTCACTTAGCATAATGCCCTTGAGGTCCATTCGTGTTGTTACAAATGACCCTATTGTATATCTATTCCACATTTTCTTTATTCATTCATCTATCAATAGACACTTAGCTTGTTTCTATGTCTCAGCTTTGTAAATAGTGTTGAAATGAATACGGGGGTGCAGATATCTTTTCAAGTTAGTGTTTTTGTATTCTTTGGATAAATACCTACGAGTGGGATTGCTGAGTCATAGGGGAGATCTACTTTTCATTTTTGGGGGATCCTCCATACTGTTTTCCACAGTTTGCATTTCCACCAACAGAGAACGAAGGTTCCCTTTTCCTCAGGTCCTTGCCAACATTTAGTGTTTTTTGGCTTTGATATTAGCCATTCTGACAGGTGAAATTATATCTCATTGTGGTTTTGATTTGCATTTTCCTGATTATTAATGATGTAGATCATTCTTTGTTTTTAAACTCTTTTTGCCTTAAATTTCACTTTTCTTCTTTTTAAAATTTTTTAAAAGATTTTATTTTGAGAGAGAGAGTGAGAGAGAGCATGAGCAGAGGGGAGGGGCAAAGGGAGAGGGAGAAGCAGACTCCCCACTGAGCAGGGAGCCTGATTTGGGGCTCAATCCCAGGACCCTGGGATCATGACCTGAGCCGAAGGCAGACGCTTAACCGACTGAGCCACCCAGGCACCCATTAAATTTCACTTTTCAAAGACCTAAACTTTCTTTTGGTTCATATTTATTTATTTATCTTATTGGTGTTTGGGGTTTTTTTGGTACTTAACTTAAACATTTATGTCTTTCTGTTTTAAATGCTTTTCTTGTGAACAGCAAATTGTCTAGTCTTTTTTTTTTTAAGATTTTATTTATTTATTTGACAGACAGAGATCACAAGTAGGCAGAGAGGCAGGCAGAGAGAGAGGGAGGAAGCAGGCTCCCTGCTGAGCAGAGAGCCTGTGCGGGGCTCGATCCCAGGACCCTGGGACCATGACCTGAGCTGAAGGCAGAGGCTTTAACCCACTGAGCCACCCAGGCGCCCCTGTCTAGTCTTTTTAAAAAGTACAACTGAGGGTCTCTGTCTTCCAGTGGTTAATTTAATAGTTAACATTTTTCCATTCAATTACTGTTATATTATGATGAGTTTCTACCTTATATAAATTTTTTGTACTTACTATCTTTTTTTTGGTGGAGGAGGGACTTTTTCCCCCCTCCTTTGCTGCTTTCCACTGGAAAGATGGAATTTTCTTCTAGTTCAAAAGTTAAAATTCTAACTTTGTTCTCATGGTGGTTGCTCTTATCACCCTTCTGTTCCTCCTTGTGGACTTCTTAAACTTGTCAGTTTCTATACAAGCCAAGGACTCTAAAGGCTCTCCTGCTTCTTTTGTCCACCCCTGTCATTTAATACTCCACTCTAGACTGTTACGGGTACTTTCCTTCTATTTTGGTCCTAAGGAACAACAAACATTACCATGGTGTTCAACCTCCCTGCACTTCATGTGTCCCTTGCAACATTTCCTGGATTTGTTCTGTATGGATGCTTCCAAGGGGTGTGTTTTCAGAGTTGAACTCAGGGCAGTCAATCTTCTGAACTGTTTTTAATGCCTGAGAATATGCTTGCTGTCCTGGCAGATGCCTCGTGTGTGTGGAATGGCATCTATGTGATGTTGCTGAATCGAGTACCCAGTTTTCTGAGCCTCTGGTCTGGAGTCCTATAGTGGTTCTTCCTGCTGCACTGGCCTGGTGATGGTGTGCTGCTAAGCCAGCTGTCTGGGGGTGGGGGGATGCTCAGAGTTGTAGTTTACTGACTTCTGTGGCGGAAATGCTACCCCTGCAGCTGATTTCAAGCCTTAGACATGGTGGGAGAGATACACTGGCTTGCAGAGCCAACTCCTGGGAGCTTGTGGGAACTCTCTCCTCTGTTGGCGCCTAAGGGAGGTGCTGATACAGAATTTGGAAATCCTGTGGCCTTTGTACATTTTCACAGGCTGAATTCTTTTATCCCGTCTATTCCCACCTTGCTTGCTATCCTGGGCCAACCCAAGTGCTGTATACGTGAGGATATTGAGATCCTTAGAACAGCTGAAGGGATTGATTATGGTCACCAAGCAGAATGGTATGTGTGTGGAGGGTTCCCCCTCTTTATAAACCCAGATTATAACACTTGGGTGGAAAATGCACAGAAAAGTGCTATTTTAATGGTTTGATGTCATAACTTAAGGGTTCTGGGGCAGCTGAGTGAGCTGCGAGCGCGAACAGCCATCTGGGGAAATTCCTGGATGCCTGATCTTCAGAGAGCCACAACTCCATGGTCGTTAAAATATAGCCTGAGACCTTCTTGGCCTCAAGGTGTGATCACAAACTCAAAGGTAGCCTCCAGAGTGTGACTCATTCCCCTTTCCCATGTGGGGGATTTGTTTCCAGCAGGAAGTGTTCCGTTCTCCTGGAGAAGTCATAATGGCTAGATTTGATCTGGTAGAGAAATAGGTAGCCCAGGGCTCTTGGGCTGGCAGAAGATGGCTGGGATCTCAGGGCAGACAGAGGAAAGAAAACACAAATGTAGACACTGGCTTTTTCCAAATGATGGATTTTGATCAAATGTGATTCTTTCCTTAAAGCTGCATTTATAGAGGGTGTGTCTCCTGCCCCTTGCCTTCTTCCCCCATCTTACGTCCTCACCCCATCAAGCTAAATTGAGAGTGTAAGATGGGGGGAGGGTGTCCCATTGAGGAGCTGAGGGAGGTTTATTCCCATCCTGTGGAGGAGGAGTGGGAGGCTGAGCCCCGTGGCTTCCCACAGAGGGGTCCTGTGGGTTAGGAGCTCAAAGCTGTAACCAGAGTAACTAAGTAACAGGAGTTTCTGGCCATTCAAGAGGGGCTGCATTTGTAATTTGGAGATGCAAAACTAAAAGGCTATTCCCTAAAAAGTAAGGTGTGTTGTTAATAACCTGTCCTTTTACTCAAACAAAAAACAATGACCGTCATTTCTGTATAAGTCCCTTTGTAAGCAAACCAGACCCTCTTCTGATGATTTGTAACCTATCCTCACCTTTTGTCAGACACTTACTTGCTTGACCATGAAAAACTCCTCAAATGGGCGATGTGTGAACACAGTAGGTGAGCCCCATTTTAAGAAAACCCGGTACCATCTTGCGAACTTAATCATTTAATATGAGAATGTTGTGAATACTACAAAAGAAGATACATTTGTTTAAAACATGATTTGAGTGTTGGAAAAGATCAGGTTTCCTCTTATGACATTTCCAGAAACATTTCTACTATGCAAAGGAAAGCATGTCGGCATTTCCAGTGAATTTAATTTCCTAACACCAAGTCTTCTCATGACTCAGGAACAAATCTCAGAACATGAACATTTTCTTGCCTCTTCTCCAGGTAAGCCCTCTATCTATTACTTAGAGTAATAACTTGATGGTCATGCTGGTTTTGTCAGTTTATGGGAGAGAGAGAAGAGTCAACACTGCTGGGGTGGGAGCTACAGTCCCTCCCTGTCCTGAAACTAGGAAGTCAAGGCTGAGAGCAGGGATGTGCTCACTCAAGATGGTGGGAGCTCACTAGAGGCAGAGCTGGGGCAGAACCATCCCATCACCTTCCAGGCTGATGCATGTTCCCTGGTATCATGCATGGCTCCATGACATGCCCGAGTTGGAGGCCCCATTCTACCAATCTCTGTCTCCTTTTTGATGAGTTCTCTTTAGGGATGTGACTTATTTTGCAGAAGAGGGAAAGTCCCATCAAAGGGAGCTCTTCTGGAGTTAGCTATGGGTATGAAGTCTAAACTAACTGTATCTTTGATAAGTATTGTACATCTTAGAACTGAGACGTCCCTAAATGGTGGCTATACACGTATATCTCTATGTGGGGGAACAGGGTGTAGGCTTGTTAGAGGGGAAAATCACAGAACAGACAGAAGGGGAGGTTGCATGGACATCAGCCTGGGGACCTGGACAACCTGCTGAGGGCTGAATGTAACAGTGACATGTTTTGGAAAAGGCAGCTTAGGAGACATCATAGGCCTGGTACTTTGTTATGGTTGACGCTCTTCTGTTTTTCTCCTGGGATAGGTAGTAGATGCGGTTGGCCTCCGGGTAGGTGACTTTGCTGAGCGGAAGCTTGTAGATGGCTGGGTTGTTGGTCGTCAGCAGCAAGAAGGTGAGCGCCGAGAGGCAGAAGGGCCAGGTGCATGGCGGCAGTCCAAACTGAGCAAGGGGCAGGGGAACGCACAAGAGAAGCCTGGTTATATCACATGCTTGTGTCTGTTTCATCAGCCGTTACCAACCCCCTACAGCCCTGGGTAGAGGACAGGAGGCTCCGTGGGCAATGATAGAAGAATACTTAATTCTTGGCCAGTGTAAACACATGTCAGTGCTCTCCGCCTGATTGCAACAGGTGGACAAGCATTCTTCAGAATGCAGCCACTGGAACCCTTTTACAATATGGCTTTATGTAGAAATCCTGTTTTGTCTTAGGCTGTCTGGCCAGGCTATTCCTCCAACTCTAGGGATATGACCACTGTCTGCCTTCTCTCCTAGCCCCGTGGAAGGAGCGGCTTTGGCCGCCATTTTATAGTTCATGATCTTTTTCTCTTTGGTCACAGCTGATTGGACTAGAGCAAGTCATTTGACCCAAAGGCAACTTCCAGAGGCAGATGGCCTGGGCATTGGATCCTTTTTTGAGAATTTGAACTGAGACAGACTGAGCTCTTGGTCTGAAAAGACTGGAGAACCAACCAGTGCTGGGTGGCCACCTGGGACTGTGTGCACTGCAGAGAGACACAGGGAGACAGAACAGACATTGGGAAAGAGGCAGAGACGTGATGTCCTTGTCCCAGGGGCTGGAGGTAGAGGGCAGCCATCTCTCTCCTCAAGGGCTCTCCCATTCCCAGCTCCCCTTCTCATGGTGTTGACCTATTTTTTATTCCTCAGGTGCCCTGAGCCTTTTTGCTATGCTTCCCCAATCTTCCTTGAGATCACTTGAGTGGAGAGCTCACTCAAGGAGCCTGCAGACTCAACTATGAGGCAGAACAAATCATGTCCCCCCAACCCCCAACCTCACTTCATTATAAGCAGTAAAGACCTCAGGTAATACCACGTGCCTACGATGTGTGTGTTCAAAGATGGTGCTCCTGGATGGGACCTGGGGAAGAACAATGGCAGCCAGAACTATGGCCCAAGGACACTCAAGCATAATGAATTCCACCCAATGAGTGTGGAATTCTCTCACACTACACAGTGTGTTTCGGGAGGCACTCCCTGAAGCCCCACAGTGGGAAAGGATGAAGGTCTAGAGTCCCACAGGCCCAGATCTACGTTTCCGCTCCAACCACCTTGTTAAAGGCATTTCAATCGTCTGAAACCTATTTCCTCAAGTCAAGTAGGGATAACCATGTCTATTCAGAGAGTTGATGCCTTGTGCCTACTAAGGACCCCATGAATAGCCCTCAGCATGTGGCCATGACCGTCGAGCAGAGGGTGGCACTGGGAAGACAGGCCGTGCATACGCGTGCCAGTGAGAAAGGAGAGAAAAGGAGCTCCTAAGTGCTCCCGTCTGTGGAGGGCTTGAAGGGGCTCAGAAATGTCACTCAACATTTTTATATCCCGTTCCTCAAGGAGATTAGAAATTCCTTCAGAGTGAGTAAATAGCCTGCCCTTTTTCGTATCCCGGAGAGTGATCGGCACAGTGTCTTAAACATCACAGGCACAAGGAAAGTAACCTCGATTAAAAAAAAAAAAAAAAAAGCCTGAATTGAGCACTATAACTTCTAAGTCTCCGCACCAGACAGAAGAAGGGGCCAGCCATCCTGTAAGTGCCGGGGATCGGGAACAACAGCCTCGTGTTTGACATCCCTTTAGGACCTTGCCCAAGGAGGGCACGTGACACCCAGTCTCTAGCTGGACACTCAGGTGTGAGGACGGGCACACAGAGGACGTGAGAGCCGGGGGCGCCCAGGAGCCGCAGAGCCCATACTCCACGCTCTTGTTACCCGTGCGGGCTTCTGGCGGCCCCGGCTCTCCCGTTCCCCACGGCGGCGGCTGCCTCCCTCAGAGTTTCGTTCATTCAGCATTCCTCGAGCACTGTTCTGTGCTGGGAGTGCAGCAGGCGCTAGAGATAAAGATGAGAACACGACCGGCCTCGGTTCGGAAGGAGCACGCCGGAGGAAGGTGGAGGACGGAGAACGTGTACTGCGCTCGTCACACGACCGTGTGCCCAGTGTGGCAGGAGAGGCGCGTACACGACGCGCTGGGGCCCAGAGGAGGATTTCGTCCATGAGGGGACATAGGATGGTATCAGAGAAGGCCAGTTCTCTTGCTTAGAAGATTCCTTCCTAGGCGAAGTTCAACCTGCCCGGTTTCACTAAGGGTGAAGAAGGGGTTCAGACAGGTGTGGCTCGCATGCCCACCGTCGGCCCCACTTTCAGGACTACTGGGACCTTTTCTGGTTGCTTTTATAAGATGTGCCCTTGAACCCTTATCCAAAAGGGGGAGGCATTGACTTCGGGCTAAGCCTGTAGCCCTCTGCCCCGGGTGGGCCCTAACCCAGGGGGTGTGGGGGCTGGGGCTGGCCAGGCAGCTCCTCCCGAGTCTGACCACAGCACACCAGGCCTCAGAGAAACGGGGGCTTCTTGGACAGCTGCACGTGCTCATGGCCCCCAGCTCTGGCTTCTCTCAGGTAAGGCTGGGGCTTGGTTGCCTGTCTTCCCTGAAGGCTTCCCTCACGACCTCCTCAGCGCTGAGTTGCCAAGGGAGAACAAAGACATACACTGGCCCACAAGCTAGTCAGGCCCTTGATCTACACACACACACACAAATTAAATAATAAGGATCTAAAACTAGATCTAGAGGATGAGGCCACAGAAAGAATTCGATTTAAGAGATAATGCTCATGCAATTGTCCTTCTGTAAGAAGCTCCCCTGGCCCAGAGCTAATCTGACTGGACCAACGGTGGACATTTAAACTTTCGAGACCCAGCTCTTTCTGTCTGGCAGGTGCCGAGGCAGGCTGTGGGATCTGAGACGAGAGGGCAGAGCTGGGGAAGGGCTCCCGGAGGAGGGTCTCTCACTGGCTTCGGGGAGTGCTGTGGCACGTTCTCAGGCCACGCCGACTCACCACAGACAGCACGTTGGCGAGGGCAGCACCCAGGTAGGCCGCGAACAGTGCTGCGAAGAGAACCAAGAAACAGGCCAGTGACTAGCGGTGTCTCAAGATCAGCCAACACATCCCCCCCCCAAGACATGGAGGTCATAAATGCTATCACTCCGAATAAAATAGAACTTGAGTTAGGATTCTGTTACTTGACAGCTTTGAAATGTATTCAATTCCAGGCAAATGCCGGCACAGCGAAGACGGCAGATGAACTTTGTTAGAAAGGGCCAGAATAGAGCCATTATGGTTCTCTTGGGTCCCACCATCTTGCATTCTAGCAAAGGAACATTTAGCAGCATAAACCATACATGAAAATTTTACTATACAGCCAAGGCAAGCAGATCCCAGAACTCCCTGATGGAATATTTCATCACAAGTTATTAACAGAATATGGGTTTCCAGGGAGGAGCAGCACCCTGAAAGCATGAGGAAGACCATGGAGGCCCACTGCCTCGTCTTCCGGGCTCTGCCTGCAGAGGGCACGGCCAGGCTGGGCCGCTGGGAAGAGCCAGGTGCTGGTAAGAGGTGAGGAAGCTCTGTGAAAATGGGCCAGTAGAATGGGGGTTTGCTTCTAAAGCCAGTTTCTCAACTGAAAACATCCCAGTTGTCCCTAGGATATTAACAACAGCAAACCTTTATTAGAGAGTCACTGAGTACCCCCACCCTTCAGCATTCCTACAATGTAAGCATTATTTGAAGATCCCATGATCAGTGTTTGGGTGCTTAAGGTTAATTACCATAACTGATATAAATCACCTAATTTTATACATAAAGATTAATTCGTGGAAGTGTTCCTCTGTCGGCTAGCTTCAATTGCCAGCCAGGAGAGCAGCAATCAGAGAGACAGCCCACGGACAGCAACCAAAGAACCACCATCTCAAAATTTGGTCTTCATACTGGCTGAGCACTTTGTGTTCCATGAAAATAATTTTTACTGGGTGAATCATTAAGCAACCATTCAAAACCAGTTTTAGATAAAGCCCTTTTAAAAGCAAACAATCCTCCCATTTATCTTTGGAGGATCCACAGAATTTTCAGGGCAGCTTTCCCTGCAGGGACAGGCATGGGAGGTGTGCAAGGTGCAGAGGGGTGTGGTGGCGGTCCCTACCGCAGGCAACAGCCAGGACATGCGTCTGCCAGGTCAGGACGTAGAACATGCCTCCTATGGCGATGCAGGCCAGTGTGCTGTTGAAGCCGCACAGGCCGAAGTAGATGGAGTCCAAGGGCGTTGCTATAGTGAGGGCTATGAGAGAAGACAGGCATCAGTGTTGAGTTTGGGGGTGCATCTCATGGGGCTCAGCTGTCGGCCCTGAAAACCACACAGAGCTCAAAGCCCGGACCAGCCATTCTCTTAGGCATTTGTAGAAAAGATCTTATTCAGTGAAAAAATAACTAAAAGGAACAAACGGCCATAGGGCCACATGAGTGCTAGTGGTGAAGCTGCTATGGGTAGGAGAGAACTTTCAGAATCAGGACTCTGCAGTGTTTCTAAGCAATCCAGAGAAGTTCTTCCCCCTGCCAAGAGAGAGGGCTTTTCCTTCTTCACTGATATCTTAATGTTCTCTACTAGAGTATCATCCGTCAAGATAAGACGTAAAACACAAACATGCCTGGAATTGATTAACTTCTCTTAGTCTTTAAATTTATACTAAGGTGTAAATGGCTAAC
Source organism: Mellivora capensis (assembly GCA_004024625.1). Taxonomy (NCBI): domain Eukaryota; kingdom Metazoa; phylum Chordata; class Mammalia; order Carnivora; family Mustelidae; genus Mellivora; species Mellivora capensis. The sequence goes on along the minus strand of PISX010005320.1, from coordinate 94,737 downwards.
CACCAAAGACTTTCTCTTCTCTGTTCTCTGTTCGCTGGAGGGCGGCTTTTGCTCAGAGAAGTATTAGAGCACTGGCACCCAAAGTGGGGAAACAGGATAAAATGAAAGGAGCAAAAGTTGGCAGGAATCAGGGTGGGATGGTGAGAGGGGATGGGTGTAGAAGATGTGTCACCATTGCCTTGGAGCTGACTCCAGATATTAACAACCTTATGGCTTTATTAAGGGGTAGTGATGACACTAACCTGCTAACATCCCCACAGTGGAGCCGATGGCAGCGTGCAAGCAAATGAGAGGGGACGAGATGAACAGTGCTATGAGGAAAATGCCTCCAGTCCAGGGGTTGTCACAGCCGTAGACCTGGCCGATTCCTACAGGGATGGCTCTCAGAAGCTGCAGGGACAAAGATCCTGTGTGGTTACAGAGTGAGACCAGAGACAGCTGGAACCTTGGCTGGAAAAGATTTGTGCCAAAGCCTCTACACCAACAGTTTGCAACAGATTTCCAAGATATTTGTATCCGGATAGATGAGCTCTAAAAGGAACACAAGCTTATCTCTTTTAATCTTGAGTTCTTAGAACAATAGGAGTTTAGGATGTCAAGCTTCTTTTATCGAGGAAACTTAAAATATTTAGAACCTGAGTGTAAGATACTGAACTTAAAATATTTAGAAACATGAGTGTAAGATACTGAAGCCCCAGTGAAGAGAAACTAGAAACTTAAAATGAGGGTCTTATCCATTACAAAATTAGGAGATATCTGATCAAAGTTGGTGTTTAAAAACTCTCTTGTAACTTAAAAAAAAAAACCCTAAAATTATGACTAGAAGGCTGAATATGCTATGAAGAAATGGTTGTTCGTGTTTCTGAGAATAAGGTGTTTGGGCTGTGGTCACGTGAGTCCGGTCTAGGGGAGCAGTTGGACACACGGGAGAGTCCCCGAAGGGGTAGTATCATGGTCTCTGCTCTTTTGGTTGATAAGCCAATGCAGTGGTGGCCGGCAGATGAGCACCCAGCTGTGTGAGGCCTCCACGTAGCTCAGGGGAGTGGGACCTGTCTGGGGAGGGCTGGCTGGGGCAGAGTCCACGGCCTGCAGACACTTGCACATGTGCTCTCGAGTTCGAGAAAAGGATCCTGGGCATGCACCCTTCCCCAGCAACTGGGGTTGGGTCCCATGGTTTGGAAGGTTGGCCAAAGGCCCTTAAGTTTGGAGGACGCATGGGGGGCGGTCTCCTTGCAGGGCACACTGGGATTTGTCTCGCCTCTTGGGCTGGGAGCTGAGAAGAAGCAGAGTCCGGGCCAGGGAGCCCACATATTCCAAGGAGGCAGCTTTTCTCTCAGCCCATTGCCTTCTGGGGAGATGCTGCCCCTGGAGGTGTGCGGAGATAGGAAGACACTGTAGGAGCCTGTGGTCGGCCTAGGGGGCCCTCCAGACGCAATCTCCCGTGACCCCAGGAGCAGAGAACAAGGTGGGGGCTCCGGCATTACCACGTGGGCGCGGACAGCAAGTGGGACAGTCCAATACAGAGCCAGTGGTGTTGGGCGGTGTAGACCCAGCAGGCGACACCACCCAGGGAGCCCTCTGGGGGCCAGAAAGCAGAGGAACTCACAGGGCTTTGACCCTGTTGGGAGTTTTAGACTCTCCTTCCGACATTAACTTGACTCCTTAACACTCAAGGCTCTCATGAGTGATCAAAAAGATAAAACATATTAGTCATTATCATAATCCATTTAATTGGCTAGAGAGTCACCTCTTAAAAGGCAACCACCAAAAATGGAATTTTTCTTTCCTGGAACTTTGGGGTTCTAAAGTATTTGTACAAGATTCCCTAATTGTTTTTCATTTCTACAAAATTTCTGGATATGTTTTTCATTGAAAATGTGGCATGAAGAATGTATGATGTGTTCACCTTGCTTTCTCTAGCACCATGGCCCCATAGCTAGTTAAAGCGATTGTACCTTTAAAACTGATTGACAGGGTAAATACCAAGAAACAGGAGCCTAGCGAGTGAATTGCCAACCTTTTCTCACCTCTGGTTCATGAAGGTCCTCACATACATACACACAAAGCAACAAGGATGAGGCCAATGCAATTATTTCTTTTCCTAAATAATGTTTCTTAGTGCAAATGCAGGGCCTTTCTACCATGCTGTCATCTACTATGAAATGCTTTAAGAAATGAGGCATTGTTATTTCTGAAAGTTCTTTCAACAAGCCCAAATGGCTTTGTGGTTAAATGACAGTAAGAAAGTTCCAGGGATGCCTGGGTGGCTCAGTGGTTAAGTCTTCGGCTCAGGTCATGATCCCAGGGTCCTGGGATCGAGTCCTGCATCGGGCTCCTTGCTCAGCCAGGAGCCGGGTCCTCCCTCTGCCTGCTCTGCCTGCTACTTCCCCTGTTTGTGCTCTCTCTCTCTCTGAAAAGATCTTTAAAAAGGAAAATTTCAGAGCAAGCCCCCGACCAGGGGTGGGGGAGGGTAGTCTAGTATAATGGAAAGCAAGGAGAACCTCAGCGAAAACGTGTCTTATTAGTTATCTTGGCAGACATGTAGTGGGCCAGTGTTACATACAATACACTTGAAAACATGTGAAAAGCTCTGCTATCTAGACGTTTCTTCGTGGAGGAACACCTGTGCTTTACGGTGTCACCACGCTTCAGAGAGTGAGTGCAATCCACTCTGGGGTGGCAACAGAGACGTCGCTCGCCCGCAGGTGGTCGTGTGTGGTGTGTGTCTTTCATGATTCAGTGAGGCGGATGGAAGAAAATATACAGCGTAAGCTGGAGGAAAACGGGAGAAAAGCATCAAAAAGACTTCTTTGAGAAGGAAGAAGGAAAGGAGCCAGGTGTGATCGTCAGGGGGCCAGAGTGCTGAACTTGACTCTGCTCTTCACTGACTGGCTGTGTGACCTCAGGCCTCGGTTTCTCTCTCTGTGCTAGGACCTGTGGGACCAGAAACGGCCCTGTTAGCTCTTACGGAGAGGAAGGAAAAGGATGGTGGCCGAAGAGAGACCACGCGAGCCCCTCGTGGTGTTGTGGCTGTTAATAGCCGTGTGGCTGTTAATAGCCATTCCCTGTGGAGGTGGAGGAGCGGTAAAGGCCACTTTAATGTCGCCTTTGGACCGAAGCTGCCCTTCTGCCTTCCCCGACACCTACCAAGGGCACCTGGACCTCTGACCAGGTGATGTTGGGCGTGGAGGACGCAGGCTGCAGCAGCGTCGTGGGGAAGAAGAGGTTGTAGTGGCCGGTGGCCGCCAGGTACAGGGTCACGGCGATGTTGAAGGGCAGCGTGAAGACAGGGAGGTCCCACTTGCTGAAGACGGTGCCCAGGGCACTGGAGAGGATGGGGCTGTGGCAGAAGCACAGGAGACTGTTCAGGAAGCTCCGGCTCTGACGCTAGGCCGCGCAGGAGCACTTTCCCCAGGAAAAGCAGCCTGCCAGGTACGTTCTCGGAGCCTGCGCACGTCTTCCCCCGCCTCCTCCCTGGGCCCGGTGCGCTGATAGGGTGGACAGGCTCATGAAAGCTCAGAAAGCTCAGAAAGAGGGCTTTCGGGGGCTTTCTGGAGGAAGACCCAAGGTAGAGAGCCACAGAAGCTCCTTGAAAAGTCCTACAGCTCCGTGCTCAGGCATGAGGAGAGTAGGGGGAGGGACAGGGAGTGGGATTGTAGTTCATCCTTCCTTCTGCCAAAAAATGTTTGCAGAGCAGCTGAGAGCACTTAGCCTCCTGGCCAGAGTGCCCCATGGCTGATTTCTGGAGATGAAGGGAAGCCGAGCCCTGGCCCTCTGAGGGCTCTGCCTAGTGCTCCTTCAGTCAACATAGGAGGTTGTCCTGGGCAGGCCAGGGGGTCCCAAGGATGGGGGAAAGCTGGGTGGGGGGGGCAGCAGAAGGAATGAGCTTTCTAGACACTGACAGGAGGCTGTGGTATGGTTCTTCACCTACATATGGGCCTCGGTTCCTTTCTCTGTGCTCTGGCTGAGTAGGACCAGAAACCCTTTTATATCTTAAAAAAAGCAGAGTGAAGGATGGTAGGTTTGGAGATATTGTCCACGGATCACCTAGCACAGCACTGTCACTATATGACATGAATCATTATTTCCAGTGGATGTTTCTGACATGCCAGCTAAGCCAATGCCCCCGTAAATTTGAGTTTAGATGGACAGGGAGCTGGGTTGAAAGTTGGCAGCCCCAGGAGCAAACTTACCACGACATGGACATCATGATAACAGGGAGCAGAAGCCACCAGTAATAGTTGCCTTTGTCTGAGAACACGGCCATCAACAGCCCCACCAGCACCCCGTTGTAGCCATGGAGTCCTGCCATGATGGCAGACCTGGGGGGACAGAGGAGGGCTGGGGGAGCGGGGTCTTCCCAGGGCCTCTGGAGGGGTACTGCCTCCTTGACTTCCCTTCTGACCCAGATTGTTCTCCACTGGGGCCCGTCTGCGCACACTTTCCCGTGGGTGGCCCCCCTGGGAATGGGAAGGGAGGACATCAGCCCTTCAGGTTCCCCTGGGCCATGTGGAGCTGTACCAAGTAATGAGGGAGTGACTGGTGTCAGTTATGAGTGTCCTTAGTCTGAGGAGTTTCTGAGCTCGGAGGACAGCAGTGAGGGGACAGGAAGGTGGCACATGGTCCCCGCAGGAAGCGACCTCTGGCCTCTGGGTGTCCCGGCCCTTACCTGTCCTGGCTCAGGATGAGGGCTGTCAAAGTAGACACAACAGTGCCCAAGCAGCCCGAGATGGCCCACCAGGGGTTCTGGACGAAGAGGCCGAGCACGATGAGGATGCCGCTGAGGGGGTTGTTCACAAACATCACCTGGGACGTGCCCCGGAGGACCCAGTCGAGGAACTGGAACACTGGGGATTTGTCTGAAATGCAGCCAGGGCAGGGAGTCAATGTTGGGGTGCGCCGGGCCTGCGTGGGACCTGGGTGGGTGGCTGAGGGGTGAGGGAAGTTTCGCTTCTGAAGTGGGTTCGCAGGGCGTCATGCACTCCCGCCCCCTGCCACACAGGGGAGTAAACCGAGAACCCAAGAGGGCATGTGAGGCCCAGAAAACTCTTCAGACCCATCGCCAGCTGGCTGTGGTCTTTACGTTGGTTTTTCAAGGAGTGGGGGAATAAGGTACCCTGAGCTAGCCATCCCCCGTGAGGATTTTCAAGAAGACCATCAGAAAATGCTCTTGCTGCACAGAAGGTGTCTAACCCGTGGCCTGGGCTCTGGGAGGATTGCGAGAGAAGACTTAGTCCTCCTGAGAGTCATCCATAGGGCGGGCATTTTTTTTTAGAATGCCGACGATAGAATCCCAGGCCTAAACTCCCAGTGGGGTATGTGTGAGAGCACGACTGCTTGGTTCGGAAATGAGGCCTCGCACACTGACACACCCTCACACCCCAAGAGTCTGCGTGTCTGTCACGGCAACAACACTCTCATCCCTTCTGATAGACCACAGACACGGTCTTTCCCTCCTGCCAAGGACTGCGTGCTTGGGGGGACGCTTGGAAGTGATACTCTAGGAGCAGGGCCAAGGGCTTCGCTCGCAGGACCTTTACCTTTAAGCCCCTCGCCGCACTCCTTCATCTCCCCTGTGATGTAACTGAGGGCTCTGCTGACCCTCTTCCCGCTGGCGGCCACGTGGCTCTGGATCCAGGAGGCCTTGGACGTGTTCGCTTCCACCTTTATCTCAGCGCTGTCCTCCATGGTGCCCAGATCCTGTCCGGGGGCAAGACAAGGAGCTCCCACATCCTGTGCTTCCCACGCTGAGAAGCCACATCTGCGCTTGCTCAGGGACCGAGCTAACGTCTTCACTGGGTATTCAGTGAATCATCTCCGTGTTTCCATAGACAGGAATCCCTTTTGTTTTGTCTGGCGTGTTACCTCGTTGACTACGGGCAACAACGGGCAACGACCCGGCAGTACCAGACACAGTATTTATCCTCACCCTGGGGATGAGGGCTTGGTCGTGGGTGGAACTTCAAGGTCAAGGTCAAACAGTAGAATTGATATTTGACCACAGATCTTTAGGCTCTTTCTTTCAACCATGACTACCCCAATACCACATTCTTTCCAGAAGAAATCATTCCCCACCCCCAACCTGTCTTGCCTTCAAAATTTAACTGTCCATAAAATTAAACATGTAAAGATTCGGTGTTTGAAAATTGGCACCAGCTTGTTTCCTAAATGCTTGGATGCCAGATTTAGGGGAAGACAGATAATAACGAATTCAAATCAAAGGAATATGAAATTCTATAAAGTAGACTATGAAAAACAGGTACTTTTATCCCAGGTAACAATGTTTCTGGATATACGAATTCAAAAAAACTTTGCCTACATCAGAGGGCATCTTTTCCAGACGTCTGCTCCCTAATCTGCCGCAGGCTCCGGGCGTGGCTCAGGGCCCTGCCCGAATTGGGCCACTCGTGACTCACCAGCAGCTCAACCGTGGGCTTCCGGTACTGATAGGAACAAGGGTCTTTGGTTTGTCTCTCCTGGTGGTCGCCTTTTCCAAACACTGGAGTTGAAGGAAAGCACATCATCAATTAGGACACCTCTACCCTGGCACATTAGCAGCAAATTTCTTGCAGCTGAGATGATATATTCATTATTTCCTATTCCACTTGAGGAAGCCCAGAACTACTGTGTCTTGCAGCCGGAAGGACCCATTTGATTTTACTGGTCAAGAACCCATTTGGGTAAAAAATGTACATCTGCATGTAAACAGGACATTTTACAGGAATTTAGGGAATTCAGAGACTTGACTGACCTTTAGTTAGGAGCCTCTGATTTGGCTCAATCCCTCTATTTTTTAGATGAGGCAACAGTGCCTTGGCCATGATCCCCAAATCTAGGGTTCTTTCCTGCACAAACTTGTAAGTATAGAAAGAAATACTCCTAAAGTATTAAGCTGCCTAAACCATGTAAGGTCTGATTTGAATCCGACTATGACTCCAACTGGATGACCTCAGGCTACTCTGGTCTCTTTTTTTGGATGTATATCTGGGAATTTCAGGTATTTTAGCCACAACTGCTGGCTGGATTAAATGATGTCCACGTCATGCCTTGAAACAGATTTTGGCATGTTCTTGTAATTCTAGAAAACTCTCGTAAAGTTGCCATAAACACATTTTTGTTATTACCAGATAATTTATTTTTATTTGTCAGAGAGAGAGAGAGAGAGAGTGCTCACAAGCAGGCAGAGTGGCAGGTAGAGGCAGAGAGAGAAGCGGGCTCCCGGCCAAGCAAGGAGCCCGATGCGGGACTCGATCCCAGGACCTAGGATCATGACCTGAGCCAAAGGCAGCGGCTTAACCCACTGAGCCACCCAGGTGTCCCGATAATTTATTTATTTATTTATTTATTTATTTATTTATTTATTAAAAGATTTTATTTATTTATTTGACAGACAGAGATCACAAGCAGGCAGAGAGGCAGGCAGAGAGAGAGAGGGGGAAGCAGGCTCCCTGCTGAGCAGAGAGCCCAATATGGGGCTCAATCCCAGGACCCTAGGATCATGATTCGAGCCAAAGGCAGAGGCTTTAACCCACTGAGCCACCCAGGTGCCCCCCCTCCCCGCCCCCCGGATAATTTATTTTTAAAGATGACCAATTTTAGTAGGGTTTTTAGGCATCCTAAAAGACCCTTGGAGGTTTTGGTCTTGGTGCTTTGGCTCCCTCTTGTGGTCATGTTTGAGGATGGCAGGCTGGGCTCTGAACACCTGGTATTTTTAGAACAAATTGGGCTTTCCCACTGCATTCATGAGGTTTCAGGGTACCGACGCACTAGAAGGATGCATCAACAGCACTGTGCTCCCATTTTTGAAGACAGGGGCTGCAAATACCTGTGTGGTTGGGAAGCTACACTATGCAGGACAAATTAATTTTGGAAGCTTTGAAAGAAAGAGTAGAGCAAAGATTCCTCTAGATGCTGAAGCCAGTGTGCATGGCGTCCAGTGGACCCGCTGCTTGTGTGTGATGCTCCCTGTGTCCCAAGCAGTCATGCTCTCACACATATCCCACTGGGAGTTTAGGTCTGGGATTCTAGAATCGGCATTCTAAAAAACTGTTAACCTTTTGAGGAAAGCCACACTTTCTTCTTGCCATGCTGGTGACCTTTGACAAATACAAAACCCTGGGCTAGAGGGTCCCTTAGATGCTTCAATGTCCTCTCCCCTTGTATGATGTTTTCCCACACCCCCAGGCCCGTTTCTCTGGGTTGGCCACTTTTGGTGAGAAACGAGGAGGTTTAGTTAGATGAGCTGGAGCAAGAATGTCAGGAACACATCTTCTGGGAAGCATGTGATGTTATAAAAAGGGCTCTCACTGGTCCTCCCTTACCTTGTCCCTTGCAGGCTGTGTGACTCTGGGAGAGGCGGTTCCCCTCCCTGAGACTTAAGGGGCAGAATGAGATTACTCCTCTGCCGTGGCTCTTCCCGTGGCTACTTTTGCCTCTGATTGGGGAGGACTCCTTGTGCGTCCCTCCTCTGCCCCCGACTCCTCCCTGGCTTCTCCCCTGGCTTATTTTGGCTCCCTCGTGGCCTGTGGGAGCCCCTTCCCTTCCATGGCTCTCCAGCTGTTTCCTTGGCCTTATGACCACTGTAGGCGAGACATTTCACCTCTAGTCTTGTAAGTGGACCGGTGGTTTGTGGCTTGGCAACAATTGGAATCTCGTGGGGAGCTTTGGAATACCCTTATGCCCGCCCAGGCTGCTCCCCGGATGAATTAGATTAGTGTCTCCAAGGATGGGACGCAGGTGATTCCAATACACAGTCAAATTAGAGACCTCCTGAATCAGCTGCTTGTCCCAGTTCCAGCATCACGCCCCCCCCCACTCCCCCCCAAACCGGGCCATGGCTATGGTCAGAGGTTGGGTGTGATAAGAATGAGCCTGGACCTTGTGGCTCTCCCTAGCGCCCTAGGAAGTAGATACTGCAGATACTGCTACTGTCCCCATTCTAGAGATGAGTAAATTGAGGACCTGGGAGTGAAGGGAAGGCAGCACCCACCTTTGCTCCTCCTCCGAATGGATGACCACTCAATGTGGAACACGCTCCGGGGCTTGGGGGGCCCGGCCTCCGAGCCCTCATGGGCCTTGGGGCTTGCTGTGGCTGGCTGCTCCCTACCGCCACCTAGCCAGGGGCAAAGCAAGACAGGTTAGTGCCTGCCCAGGTGCGCACCTGGTGAGAGCCAAGCAGGCAGAGTGGGGAAATGTCCCAAGCAGGAGCTGGAAAGGCAGGAGCTGTGGCTCTGAAGCAGCAGGTGGGAATTGCATTTGTGTCCGTGTCAAGCCTCCAACTTCTCCATCCCCCCCACCCTGCCACCGGTAAAACTTGCACTTCCTTTCCCCCCAGAAACTGTGTCACAGACACATATACATGTCAAGAGAAAGATGAGCCCTATTTCTCCAGCAGGGAACTACTTGAAGGCCTACTCGGCTGGGCCTGGCCAGTGTGGATGGCGGCCCCTCGCTGGCCGCCGTTCCTGTGCGTCAGCCTGTCCTCCACTTGGGGCAGGGAGTGTGTGTGCTGGGGGTCCTGGATGCTGGCTGCACGTTAGCACCACTGGGTGCATTAAAAGATGCCCGAACCCTATCCCAGACCAATTAAAAACATTCAAGTTTTTAAATGCCCGTCATATTTAAAAGATGGCTCTGACATGCACCTTGGGCTGAGAACCGCTGACCCAGGTTCTTCCTACTCAAGATGTGGCCCCGGGGCTGGGAGCACCAGGTTCATCTGGGAGCATGTTACCAATGCAGAGTCTCAGGTTCCAGCCAGGCCGACCGAATCAGAGCTTGTATTTCAACCAGATTCCCCCAGGGCATGTTACAGTTTGAGCAGCCCCCATCTATGGGAGGTGAGTGTCCTCCTGGGGCTGTGATCAGCTACAGTAAGTTCTCTGCTGGACTTTATTATTTCAGATTTCCACACATGGGGAGAGCACGGCACACAGCCCTGGGGACAGGGTTTCTCAAGGCAGTGCCCGAGAATGACGGTATCCAGTCACCTTGGTGGGTTCGCTGCAGCGCGCGATCCCGTGTCCACCCCACGTCGATCAGCTGGAGTACGTGGTGTTGCCCCAGGTATGCAGGTTTAACACTTCCTGCTCGGGGCTCTGGTGTACTCGGAGCTCGAGGATCTAGTGGCTGCCTGGAGCCGTGGTTGGGAATTACACTTGGGCATCGCTGCCTGCACAAACTGGAAAACTGGGGCTCGGAATGTTTTCTGAAGCTTCCTAGATCCTGCCTGTGCAGTGGCACTGGGCCGTAACTCCCTCGGCTGGAGGAGCTCCCTGATCCCGAGCTCCAGAGACACCTGGAACATCAGCCTGCCCGCAGACACCCTGTAGATGGGTTTTGTGCGGGGGACAGGGACTGAGGGGGTGGCACGCGTCGTCCGACACGGCGGGATATTCTACGGGAACGCCAGTCCCAAGCGCTCTTCTGCCAGCTGGAAGGGCACCTCTGCTGGCCCGTCGCTTATCGTTTCTCACACGCCGAGTGTCAGATGCCCCAGCCACCCTTGGGCAGAGCGATGAAATTCCGACGTTAGCCTCTAGACTGAGAATTGCACAGAACTACAAGATCACAGTCTACCTCCTGTGTCCTGAGAAATCAACTGAGTCACATGGCTTAGGAATCATGGCACAGCTGGGACCTGCTCCCAGGCCTCCTGACACCTGATTTGAGGCTCTGGGAATGGTGGCAGGAGGCCTGGCTGTCCTTTCATGCTCTGGCCCATCATTGTTAGCATCCCAGATTGGGCTCCTTGCTCCGGGCCTGGGAAAGTGGGGGCAGGGCCCATATTACTGTGTGTTCCTTGGGTCGATGTCCTAGCCACAAAAAGCAAAAGCAAAAAGTATCTTTCTTTCCCTTAAACGCTTTTTGGGGTCTTTCTTTGGGGAGGTGGCACCAAAGAGGGCCTGACACGGGGTTGGTCCCAGCTCTCCCGTGGGTATGACTGAAGTAGGGGACAGCAGCCTCACCCGACGTGCTGGCCAAGAGTTGAGAAGGAAAGGTGGGAACAGGTGCCCCCAAGAACACTGGAGATAAAGTCACAAATTTCCCAAGGCTCTGAAAATACTTAAAACAAGGATGATAGCTGTTTACCGCTACCTTTGGGACAGATGGAGAAAGGCGATTTCAAGACTATCATGAACACATCTGTCAAATGTTCTATAAATAAATATTCCATTGGTGTGGTGGGGAAAAAAGAAAGCGGCAGTAACTCTGGCCAGGAACCAGAGTCACTCATTTCCTCAGGCTGTTTTCACTGCCAGGCACGGCTCTCAGAAAGAAATACATAGACCACCGTCGACAGCCCTTGCAAACTCCATCTACAGAAGGTTGGTGGATATTTTGGAGGAATACCCTCCATGTCTTCCTCATCCAGTTATGAAGATGAGACAATGCTTGCAAAAGGTTCTGGAAAATAATTTTGCAGGGCTCACATGTCAGATCCCTTTCCAGTGAGGCCACTGCCCTCGGATGGCACATGGCCCTCCACAGCAAGCAGGAGGCTCGCTATTCCAGTGCACAACTGCCTGCACTGACTCTTAGCGTGCCAAGTGTCAATTACGTGCTCTTGTCTGTCACCTTCACAGGACGGTGAGGCCCTTGGCAGCCCAGGTTATACCCCATTCTCTTGGCTTCCCCAGCACCCAGCATAAGCCTGGTATTCTGTAGGCACTCAGAAGTATTTGCTGAATAAATTAATGAGGGATAATTATACTGCACATTTTAGTTTCTGAATGGTATAAGGAACAGTCATTGGCTATTTCAGGGTCTGAGCTATTTTTAAGAATAATACATCTCATTGTCATTGTTAAATGCTTGATAAATATTGACATAAAGGTGAGAGCCTTTCATTGGTTGACAAAGGTAATGGCTGAGTCAAGTAGGGTTTTGCAGTTCACAGGATAAGAGCTGATTATATTCAGTGGCACTTGGATAAAAGAAAGGGAGCTTACAGATGGTGATACAATGCTGGGCCATCTGTGACCAACCAACCAGAAACCCAGGAACCCTGCAAGAGTGGCTGGGAGAACTCAGTTAATGAGACAGAAGAAAACAGACCACTGAAGACAGAGATCTTGCTCCATGGGCTATGGGAACTACATATTACAAGGTCCGTTCTGTGTGGCCACTAATCCCTAAGCACTTTGGAGGTGGGGCTGGGTTTTCTACAGTCTAAGAATAATTTTGTTCATAATAACTTACTTTCTTGGGTTCCTTCAACTTTTCTCCCCCTAATATCATGGCACACCTGGAAAACAGTGTGTGGCATGGTGCAGTGAACAGGTAATGTTGTTTATGGCCAGAGGGTCTGCTCCCATGGACTCAGGGCCCACCAGGCCCACCTGGCTCCTTAGAAGGCCAGTGAGGGCTCTGTGGGTCCAGCTTAGCATGCGCTGTGGCCCATAGTTGGAATTGGGTCCCATCATACTCCTGCCTCTACTGATGTCAAACATACAGAAATCATCAAACTGTTCAAATCCCCGGGGTTAAAATAGATTTTTTAGAGGGTCCCACCTGCCAAATACAATTTTGAAACCTAGTCCATTTTCTTTGAAAGGAACTAAACAAAGCAAACCATGTATGACATCGTTCAGAAGAGGAAACCTGACCTAGTCCATCTTACTGAAAATCATTCTTTACTTGGACAGGCCCATGCTTAAATCCTTTCTGTAAGCTGTCTTTCTCAGATTTTGAACAGATGTTACTGTCTCTTGCAGGTGGTTCGATGACATCCATACACCGCTTGCAATGTCCAACATATGGAGCATCTGGAACCCACTATTAAGACCCATTTGTCATCCCTCCCCAAAAAAGAGTTGCCTCCCCCAAACCCCACTCCAAACCTACTTGTGTATCATTACATTTGTGACACCCAATAAAAGGCCAAGGAAAGTTCTAGGCCATTGTACACCAGCCCCTTCTCTGGTAGCATATTCCATATTCCCTTTCCCTACATCCTCTTCCCTGCCCCCTTCCTCTCCATTATCTATGGCAAACATAGCTAACTAGTGATAGCAGTCTTTCCCAGTAAGTTCCCAAACAGCCTCAGACTCCTTCTTAACCCATTGCTCAGACAACCAATACTAATTAGTTAGAGTTAGCACTTGAAAGTACACTTGAAAGTTCCCCACCCTCTAGCCTTAAAGGAAGGTGTAGCTACTGTACACGTTTGAGAGAAGGGGGTGTATCAAGGCCAAAGTGTAGCTTTCCAGCAGATGCCTGGCCACAGGCCCTTCAAGCCTCACAGGGCAGCCTTTTCTCAGCAAGTTCACCAAAGATCCTTTGGTGCCAGTTTTGGAGGAGATCACATATCACACAAGGTGGTCCAAGGAGATCACATACCATAAAAGGTCGTTCTCTGATCAGATAACTTCAATATCCTGGTACGTTCTAGAAACATCTACTCTCTATAGCTATACAGACTATGTCTACAGTAATCTAAGTTGGCTGTGTAAGAGAGGGGCACCAAAGAGAAAGGTTGTTAAGCTGGGAGGTTAAGATGTTTGTAGATGTTCAGATGGTTTAGTTCTATTGGCACGTCTGAAGAAGGGGTACAGGACCCGAGGGGAAAGACGAAGATGCCTGGACCAGGTACCTCCACCTTGAAAGCAGCAGGTAATGATCCTTAGGAAGAACATTTTCAAATTCACTGCATTAGCCTCCCACAGGTCAACTCCACATGGTGCTGCCTTGGGAGCCATCAGATGTCAGAGTTGTGGGTCACAAAGTTGTGGAAAGGATGACAAATAATGTGAAGACTCACCCAGCGAGCAGCTAGCGTGGTAAGGTGATTTGAGGGCTGATGGATTAAGTTGGTTCCATCACCAGGTGAGCAAGAAGAGCTCAGAGCTATAAGTTAGGATCCCTGGACTTCTGTCCAGGCTCTTTTATCACCTGGACATGTCCTTGGACAAACCATGGCTTCCTTATCTACATAGTAAGGGCTTTGAACTGTATCTATTTAAGATACTGTATCTATTTAAGATGTATCAATTTAAGGTTAGATATTATGATAGAGATATAGATAGATATAATGTATTAAGATACATTAAAATGTATCTATTTAAGAACTGTATATATTTAAGATGAGCTCTTCCAACTAGAAGCTTCCAGAATCTAAATTCTCTTTGGAGCTCTTAGTAATGCTCCCCGTTTTAGGATGAGCTTTCCCAGACACCACAGTGCAACAGAAGAAACAGAAAAACATCAGCCTTTCTTTTTTTCCTCTTCCTCTGAAAAGTCAGATGGTCCATTGGCATGAGGGGGCTCTGAGGTTCAGGTCTCCCCCACAAGACCTCTTACCTGGGTTCCTTCTGATTTCCTGGAGGAAATTCACAGGGCTGGAGGAATCTAGATCATCGGGATGTAGGAGGAAGCTTCTTTCCAATTAGGTGGTGTTTCTGGTCCTCAACTCCGGATGTTGGACTGATCTCTAATCCCAAAGCCCTTCACTTCCTGGAGCCCTCCTGTCCATCTTCTTGCTGTAGGTTCACTTTGCATTCCCTGACCCTATGCCTGGCACATGTCTTCCAGTTGAGAAAGAGTATCATGGAGGAAGAGGGAGAGGAAAAGCAAATGTTTTTTCTGCAGCTTGTTCTCACTCTGGCCTTCCTGATAGAAGATTCTTTCTATACTCCCTGAGGAAGACTGGCTCTGGCTACCATGGTTCCCCCACCTGGTTTGATTAGCAGGTTTCCTTTAAAGGGCCAGAGCCAGAGATCCTGTAGTAGGAGCTTCTCTGTCCTCCCTCAGTTACTCTTCTCATTAGAAATTCACTCCAGTACTTGCCTTTAAAGCATCATCTAAGTGTTGTCTCCTCAGGGGGCCAATTTGCCTTCCAACCTCAATAAACTCCCTTAATTCCCTATACACGCAGGGCACAGACTGGGGGACTATATTGCCATCTCCACGGAAATTTCTGCACAGCCCAACACTAGATGCTTTCTTTCTGGTTCTGTGAAAATTTTCAGACCTTTCCTCCTTCTCACTTATGCTGACAGGGGTCCTGAGGACTCCCCATAGGATCCTCTCTGAGCAAGAAGGGCATGACCTAACCACTGCTTCCAGAAAGGACTTGAGGTCTATATATTAGGAAAGGTGACCCTCCCACATCCCATGGGGCTGTGGGGTCTGGTGGGCTGGACCAGTTTGAGGAGGGGGGCCCAATCTAAACATGTTTTTTTGGCTTTCTGGTATGAGGGGTCAATCATCACTCCCCTGCCTCCAGTCCATCCCAGGTTTGTGTACCTTCCCCCATACACACATGCATGCACACATACACATCACACACTCATTGATGGGGTGTGAGGCAGCCTACTCAGGTTTAGAAACAAAACCTCACATTGAGGAAATTAGCTACACCTGAGTAGACAATCTCCCTACTGACGTCAAAGGCCCCCTTCCTACCACGCCAGGTGTTTCAGAACTGCCAAAGAGGGGACCTGATCACAGAGGTCCCTCTGAAGAAGGAAAGCAAACAACCAGGGGAGGAGCTGGGGGGCCCCACATTCCAGGGACAGGTGTGGAGCTGAGTAGAGATCAGTCCCCTGCACAGGGTCCTTCCTTTGGTATTGCTAGTTCAGGGCCCATGGATGTCTGCCAACCACACTTTTCCTTGTCCCCCAGCAGGCAGCTCTTGGATCAGTTCTGTATGCCCTACCCCTTACCCTCTTGCTCTGGTCTTTCCTGAGGGTTCCTGAACTTCTTGCAGTGTGGTTCCTCCAGCCCCCTAATCATCCATCTTCCCTGGAAGTGACAGGAAAGATGCCATCATGGAACAAGTTTGAAAAGACTGGAAATAAGTCTCCCTGAGGAGCCATTCACAAGTTCATATGCAGCCCAGGAGCCAAAGTAGACAAGTAGAGTGTCTGTGATACACACCAAGGGTGGGGCAAGCATGTGCTGTCCTGGAAGAGATGAAGATGGAATCTTGTCCCAGGTGAGTCTCACTGAAGGCTGCAGCTCATATAGCAATGGCTCCCCAAGACATTGGTCTATGCCTACAGATTATTTCCTTGAAGGCTCAGTCAGAATTCACTTCAGAAATGAGTTTTATTCACAGCCTCCTGGCTCCCTTCAACTTCACATTTCCAGTCTTATAGAAGGAGGAGGGCTGCATTGACCACTGGGGAGGTGAGATTTCTCCAGAATTGGCCAGAGTTCAGGTGGAGTAAGTGCATGCTGGGCTAGATGTTCTCCAAAGAGCTATGTCCTTTACTTCTGTTCCAGCAGCCTGATCAGCAGTATGAGGGGGCTGAGGACCCCTATTTATCAATTTACAGGGGCAACAAACACTTTTCCAGCAATCCCTCATTTCCCTCCTTGGGGCCTTGCAATTCTGGTTTCACTAGGGACAGAAGTGTTCCCTATGGGTTCTTCTATCTTCTCTGAATGGCAAGAGGTGTGAAAAGCCAGGCAAGTAAAAAAAAAAAAAAATCTCACGTAAAAAGTGAGTGCTTTTCAAGTTGCCAAATGAGACTGTGGTTTATTGAGTAGAAATCACACCCTCACTGAAACTGCCAACTCCTAACTAGTTTAGATTATAGTTGTCCCCAGATCCTCACAACCTTTATGACCCAAGGAAACAAAGCTCGGACTCATATAAGAAGCACAAACAAACTGGGGCACATGGGTTTAATGTAACCACAAATATAGGCCATGAGGTTTGAGTTTCCAAATGGGCAGATCTTAGAAAACTGACCCAAAGAAGAACTCCCTGAGAGGGGAGAGTGATAGAGGAGAGCCGTTCAAAGACAAGGCACGGTTGAGTGATGTTGGCACCTCAGGCTGCATCTTGTGTGGACAAGTATGTTGAGCATTTTGGCAAACTGTAGGAAAAGCTGTAAAGGCAAGAGTGGTATGCTCTTACTACATTTGATCTCTATGTTAATAACTTTTTGCCACTTCCGTGATGCCTCCTTCCCATTCCTCTGTAGGGATTCAAGGCCAGAGTATCAGTGAAACTAATGTTGGAAGGGAGAGGCTTGCTGGTCAGCTGGTCTACCCCTGGCCAAAGCGAGCATTCCCAGCAGGCCTCTAGCCCTTGTCCCTGCACTGCCAGAACAGGGGACTCAGGGTCTCACAGGACTATTTCTCAGTCAACTTCCATTATGAAAATGTGCTCTTCTCCACGGATTCCAAGTCTACCTGCTTATCAGTCCCACTTAGTTACTCTTGCTCTATCCTCTGAAGTACTACTGAGTAAGCT
This sequence comes from Mellivora capensis, assembly GCA_004024625.1. NCBI lineage: Eukaryota > Metazoa > Chordata > Mammalia > Carnivora > Mustelidae > Mellivora > Mellivora capensis. Next base: position 77,531 of record PISX010005320.1, on the reverse strand, counting down.
GACTTCTTCCACATGCTTACTCCACACAGCAGATGGCCATTTCCAGCTGTCTTTCTTTCTCCAAGCCAAATATACAGTGTCATCATCTTTCCTGATGAAACAAAGGGGCTTCAGACCTCATTCACCCAGCTTGGCCTTACCTAGCATGTCCTCCATTGCCAAAGACTCTTTCAAAGTATGCTACCCATTTTTTTCCCCTTTGTATTTTCCCCTCCTTTTTCATCTAACCTATTCTCAGAAATGACTCCTACAACTTAAGATGCAAATGATTGATCATGCTTACTGTGTTACCTTCCCAGCACTGTTTACATTTTAACAGGTTCAAAGCCTTGAACTGAAAGGATGGCTGGGAATGTTTGGGTATCAGGTAATGGCAAGATAGAGGATAAGAGACGAGGTACAGAAATCTTCCTGGGACCCTTAATGTCATGCTTGATACTTTTCCTGAACAGAAGACCAATCCAACCAGATAATTCACTCAAAATAATGAAACTGGTGCTGTGAACTTCCATTGCTCAGGCAATCTGTGCTGTTACCCCCATCTTCACCTCAGATGAGACTACTCACCTGGCCAGATGAATTCCCATAAAATGAATTCCTTGAAGGCAGGAACTGAGCTGATTCCTTCTTGGCCAAGCAGTGTCCTGAGTAACATGTTAACAGTTCCTCATACATGTCTTCTAGATGAATGAGTGAATGAGGTCAGACAATAAGGCAAAGTTTCCAAGGGGCTGGCTCATGAAAATTGGCAAGTGGCCTTGGGCACAACAAAAGAATAATATAAACAGATATGGAGATTCAAGATTCAAAATCCCAAAGATTTTCTGAAACGAAACATGATTTTTGAACTAAAAAATTCAACTTATCTCTTGAATTGAAGAAAAAAAGAAAGGTTACTCTTGGGATCTGAATTGGTGGCCTGGAAGATCAAATGGAGGAAGTATCTTAGAGCAAAGCAAAAATACAAATGGTAAAAATTGTGAAGGAAGCAAGCAACTTGGAGCAGAGGTAGAGGAGACTGAGTATGTGGATAACAGGCATTCCAGAGACAGAAGAAGGACGAGATGCAGGGAGAGCAATAATTAGACAAATGTTAGAAGAAAAGCTGCTGAACTGAAGAAAGACTTGAGTTTGCAGATTGAAAGGCAGGACTGATGAGACAAGACACACACTTAGGCTTGACTTAATAAAATTCCTGAAATCTACTGGAGAACATCTTATGATCTCTTAGAAAGAAAGAATATGCTATTTACAAAGGAAAAAGAATGAGATTGACAGCAGTAATTTGTAACACCTGGAAGCCAGAAAATGGAAGGACAATGACTACAGACAGCTGAGGGAAAGGCTGTGGCCCAGGGATCTTCCCCCTGCCAAAATATCACTAACTTGCAAGGGAGAAACTTCGTGGATGTTCAGAGTCAGAGAACATGTCCCCCATATTCTGTCATATAGTATTTGAACAAAATACTCAATACTAAAACAAGAATCTAAACAAGTAATAAATGAATCAGAACAATGACCATGAAATAAGGGAAGGTGAAGAATAAAGGAAATGGTGATAAAAGGTAACACATCCACTTTACATAGTAAACTCCAAATGAACAATGATAGAATTACTGGGAATCTGGGGCACAGGGGCCCCATAAGGATTTTGGCAAAAAATAAGAGGCAAGGGGAAAAAATTAAAAAATAATAAATAATCTCAGCAAGATCCTGGGGTGGGTGAAACTGGAGAATTGAGTTGTGATAAAAGTAAAAGTGGGGGCTCTGGGGAGGAGAAGAGTGAATGTGGTATATAAGGCCTTTAGTTCCTCAGAGTGGGGAAGGAGCATCAGAGAAATGGGAACTCTTGTCACAGTAAACTATTGACATCTTGTTTTTATATGATAGAGAAACATACTTTTGATCATGAGTGTTGGGAGAGAAGCAGGAACAACTAGTGAAAGGGAAAAGAATGGTAGACTTCCAAAATAAACAAAGGGAAGAAGGAAAGAGGTAGTAGCATGATCATACTTGCAAAATGAGGAAAGTAAAAAGCCAAAGTAGTAATAGCCGATACACAGTAAAAAATAAAGCAAGGCAGAAGAGGTAAAACTAGCATATTGAAGGTTAGACTAAATAGGAAGTGGCTAAATTACCTATTCAATTACAGAAACACTAAGATTAGTTTAAATATAAAACATTGCTAAATGCTCTTCTTAAGAAACATAGTTAAAAGAAAATGATAAAGGTTGAAACAAAGGGTTAAGAAAACAATAGGAAGAAAGTAAGTATGGCAACATAAAGGCCAGATAAGTTGGAATGAGGTTAAAAGCATGAACAAGGATAAAATAGGTAGTGTGTAATAGTAAAAGATAACATTTATGAAAAATCAATGATAGTCATTGCATAGGCACCAAACAATATAACTGATACATATATGAGACAACTGTTACAGAAATGCAAGAGAGTTTCATGAAACTCTACATTTATAATTGTTTTTTTTTTGTTTTTTGTTTTTTGGTTTTTTTTGGTAGGCTCCATGCTGGGCCCAGTGTGGCACTTGAACTCATGACCCTGAGATCAAGACCTGGGCTGAGATCAACAGACATTTAACCAAACTAAGTCACCCAGATGCCCCATAATTGAATTTTAATAAATCCTTTTCAGAATTAAGATCCCATAGACAAAAAAATAAATAAGCACATAGAAGAATTGAATGATGCAATTAACAAATCAATTTAATATGTATTTCCTTCAAATCAAAAGTTTGCATTTTGCATTTCCAAAATCGACCAAGTACTTGTCTACAAAGAAGAATTCATATAATTCTAAAAGAAAGGTTTTACAGGCCACCCTCTCTGCTCATAATAAAACTACATAATAAAACTCATAATAAAACTACCCAAGTGCTAGAAACTAAGAAATCACTCTTAAATAATTTTTGGATCAAAGAGGAATCAAGACTAAAATTATAAACTATTCCAAACTAATCAAAGCAGAATACTTTATCCCAAACTTATAGCACACAGCTATAGCTATACTCAGAGGAAAATTAATGGCCTTAAAATGCCTTTGTTGTTAAAGGAGAAATATCTAAAATGAAGAAACTTTACATCAATTTTAAAACATGAGGAAAAAGGAATATTTAAATTTGAGAAACCATGAAAAAACCCAGAAAAATAAATCAATAAAATAGAAAACAAACCAGAACTGTAGATAGGACAAATAAATCTCAAACTGCTTCTTTGAAAAAGCCAATAAAATGGATGAACCCATCACAAACTTGATTAAGGGAACGAGAGAGCCAAATTCCATGAATAACAGTAATGAATAACAGTAGGGTAACAATGTTTTAAATCTAAAGAAAATGGATTATTCCCTGGGAAACAAACTGAAGTTTGACCAAGAAGTAGAAAACTTGACTATGTCAGTTAACATAGTAGAGATTGAAAGATGAGTCCAGATTGATGATTTGAAAGTACAGCAGGACAACATCACTTCATGACTGACAGCAGAACTCATCCATGGAAGAGAGCAGACGGAAATGGGTGGGGGGAGATGATGAGTTCAGAGAGAAGGAATGAGAAGATCTGGGGAGTGGACAGTGGAGAGAGGGAGAGGATGGTGTGGTCGGGACAATTTCAGACAGTATCTCCTCTTACTGCCCCCTGCTGCCCAACATATTCCTACTCTCTTTAATGACTGTGTTCAGCCATATTTATGTTCAGCTACCATTTGTACAACCAGGAGCTGCTATCCAGAGTCTGGGGGTGATCACAGCAAAACAGCCGGGATGTGTACCCCAAAGCTCTTTTCCTTTTTCTCCTGGTGGCTCACTCCTGTGCAACCTCATGTTGGTGGTGTCTCTCTGGTTAAGATTCCTGCCCCTACATATCTACCTACTCATCAGTGGGATGGGAAGGCGCTGGTGAAGGCAGGACAGGGTCTCTCCAGGGAGCTCTCCAAACCCACCTACCACTATTTGGGTAACTTCAGAGGACATCTGGACATCTGTCCATGGCCCATGGGCAGGGTGAGCTGCACAGGGCTGACTTTTCTTAGAGGGGATTTTCATTTCCGCCCCACCCTTGTCCATGCCCATAAGAGAGATGCAACATCTGCCTGCAAGACTGGCTTAATAAGATTTGTTCTGCTCCAGAAGGAGCTTGTTTGACCACATTTGGGAAATACCATCGATTTTCTGCTTCTTAGCCCTAAAAGATGTTTTTTAAAAACACTTCCTTACTCCTGGACAACATCTCTTGGCAAGCGAATTCAGTGATTGACAATACTTCATCCAGGCAGTTCTTTCTTATTTCGAATTAGTAGATGTTTTCCTATTTTTACGTAAATATCTGGCCATCTTGATCATAATGCATTATAGAATTTCTAAGGCCCTGTGGTTTTTCCAGACTTGCTGGACATGCTTTTTCCTTTTTCTGAATCACTTAGCTTTTATCCATTTTTCTTCCCATGAATTTGGCAGCTGGCAATGCAGTTAACATTTAATTTCTACAGGGATGGAAGTGGGAACTTGGGAGAAAAAAAGCAACCCAGACATCTGTGACCAAAGTGGGACCTTGTTAATGAGAGAGACGGGAAAGAAGGGGAGAAGAGAGAATCTTGTCCAAGTGAATGGAAAGGACTTTTTATATCCAAACAGTTTTCCTGTCCTGGAAATCCAATATAAAGCATGGCTAAAACCCAGCTTCTGGGTGCCTGGGTGGCTCAGTCAGTTAAATGTCTGTCTTTAGCTCAGGTCATGATCCTAGGGTCCCGGGGAGCCTGCTTTACCCCACTCCACCCTGCTCATGCTCTCTCTCTTTTTCTCTCTCTCAAATAAATAAAAAATATTTTAAAAAAACCCAACAAACCCCAGTTCCTATCAGATCTACTTCTTGGGGTGGAGAGTCTCATGGACTTGAAGGAAAGGAAAGATTTTCTGGGCACAGTTTGTCCGTAATGAATGAATGGGGTCTGTTAACTCTTATTAGAATATCTGGGGGGGGCTCCCCTCCCTTTGGGTAATTGAGCCCTGTCTGGAAGGGCTGACATCCCTGTCCCCCGCAGACCACCTGCCCTTCACACTCCCCTCTAAGCCTGGGGTCTAGGGAGCCTCCCTGCTCTTCCTGCTGGAGACCTCTGCACACTGAGCTCAGTTTTTCCTTCCTCTCATGGTGGTGCAGCTGCCCGAAGAGGTGGAAGCAGAGTGAGGGGACTGGGGAGGGGTCGTTCCCACACACTTCTGGGGAAGGAGGGCCTGGTTGGAAACAGCGGCACCAGGTCAAGTAGCCTCGGAGCAGATCTTCCTGATTCCAGTCATACTAATCTCACCTTCCTAAAAATCTTCCACTCTCACCCGGCACAGAAATGGCCATGTGGGTGTTTGTTGTAAAGATCTTGGCGGCGTCCTTTGGACCTGCCCTCTGCCCACTAGCTCCGAACCGTTATTATGGCGGGCATCCATGTCTGGCACACCTGGGCTTGTGGGCTGAATCTAGTTTCCTTGTTTCATCAAGTCTTGGAACACAATCATGCTCATTCACGTATATGTCGTCTAAGGCTGTTTTATGCTACAATGATGCAGGGGAGTCTTTGCTAAAGACACTGTAAGGCCTCCAGAACCCCAAATATTTTCTATTTGACCCTTTCAAAAAAAGTTTGCTGAACCCTCATATACATATAAGTGGAGACTGAATGTAAGTTAATGACTGTAATTGGGAAGTCAAGTTATGAACTTCATGGATAATTGTCCTTCTACTCAGGTTAACCATTTGTTTCAAGTATCACAGAACCTCATAAAGCTTCCAACACCCACAGGCAAATAGGACAATGAGATACACTTCTCCAGCTTTTCACACGCTGAGCTCAGATACTTTTCTCAACTGGGATCTCTGCACAAATTTGCTGGTAAACTTATACTGAGAAATGCTTATCCTTCATACTTTTATCCTTTATAATAAAAGTCATATATGGGATTCTCATTTTTATGAATTGCTTCCTGCTATGAGATATCATTTTGCCCGTACTCTTACCACGGAATATTCGAGACTGCCTATTTAGACACTCTCAGTGCTCTAACTGCCCCATTTTGACTTTTAAACTCTTATCAGTGTGAAATTCCTCTCTTTTATATGACGCTGGGTATCCTCATCTTCCACTAAGTTCAATTCTTGGCTTGTATCCCCCCAATTCCCACCCACTCTGGATCCGCTTGGGAACCCCTCAGCAAGTTCAGTGTTACGGTATCTATTATTCAGCTAAACATGCCACGAAGACCATCTTGTGATCATCTTCCCAAAAGACTAAGGAGAAATGTTTTTGTTTGAAGACAATGACATTGAAAGCACACGCCTTACTTCTAACTCCGCAAGCTCATGCCATCTTCCTCTAATGTCGTACATGGATAGTCACGGGCTACTTGGGCAGAGAGAGAAAAATCAGCACCAGGGAAAGGGAGGTACAGGTGTGTTTGGTTCTAACAGGTGTCAGGAGAGGCACGGAAGGGGAGTGCTGCAGCCGGCTGACCCAGAGCTGAGACCACGGGGAGCAGAGACCAGGTGCAGGCAAAGAGCGTTTCTGCCTAGAAGTGGGCTAGTCACCGCTGGGGGACTTCTCCTCTTCACTGCTCTTCACTTTCAGGTAGTAGATGCGGTTGGCCTCCGGGTAGGTGACTTTGCTGAGTGGGAGCTTGTAGATGGCTGGGTTGTTGGTCGTCAGGAGCAGGAAGATGAGGGTGGACAGGCAGAAGGCCCAGGTGCCTGGAGGCACACCAACCTGGAAGAAGAAACACTGGGGTCTGAAAATGGTCCTAGGCTTCAGGGGCCCTGGGGGAAAAGGGTGTGTAGGATGTGAGGATGGGTATCCTTCTTCCCTAGTGATGACATTGGATTTGGGGTTCATAATATCAGAGGAGTTCGTCTAGGAGTTTGAGATGTTGGTACCTTAGGACACAGTCAGAATCTTTCAATGATGGAGCTGAAAATCAGCCTGGGGATGATTTCCCACATCTGGCCACACACAAACACTTCCATCCGTCCATCTAGGTTCTCCACTGCTGGCTGTATCACTCTCTGGTGCACACACAGCCAACCCCAACATACCTCAGAGGCACAGGCGTGCAATTGCCGGTCCTTCTCTGGACAAGACCTGGATAAACCTTGACAGAGGCATTGTGTGGGTACTAGCCACCATAACGACTCAGGGTTCTTCCAGAAACTGCAAATGTCCTAAAGCCCTGGCTGGGGAGGGACATGTTTGGGAGAATCCAAACTTACCACCGACATTATGTTGGAGAGGGCTGCTCCCATGTATGCACAGAACAGGGCTGTGGAAAAACAAGGACCATGGAGTCAGCTTCCCAGGGTCTGCCCTCATGCCTCCCCAAAGGCAGGGGTCCTGTCCTGTCTCCAGCAACCTCAGTGTCGGCAGCACACCCTGACATCAGGCATAGTTGCCCGAGATGGTTATGGTAGTTATCTTTGTGGGTAGGTGTGGCCAATCTCCCGCCAGACTGTGTGTTCCCAGGGCAGAGATGAAAGCCTTCTAGCCCTTCCCCACTTCCACGGGAGTCCGCACTTCCATTCATAGAGTCAGGGGTCAGTAAGCATCTTTTGCTTGTCCAAACTGACATTGGGGATGGTCTGGCACAGGCTGGGCGGCTAGATTATTATCGGTCTCAGGGTTGAGGGGTCAGATTATGTGAGCCCCCAACAAGTCCCCTCCCATCCAAGATTCTGAGCAGCTATGATAGACCTTGTTGGACCCACACCAAGTCTCACCACGGCTGGACCTTACTGGTCCATGATCTTGTCTTCAGGAGCCAGGCATCTGAGTTCACCCTAGGATGTGGCCCCTAGGACAGTTAGGGGAGCTCATCCACACCCCCGTGCCTTTGGACAAGCTCCTTCCGCCCCTTCACCTTTGCTCTTTCTGTTCCTCTGTCCAGAACACCTTCTCCACACCCCCTCTCCCCTGTACCTCCCCAATTCCCATCCTGGAAGTGTTGAGATAAACCCCATCCTCCCCCCGAAGCCTTCCCAGATGGTTCTAGCCACAAGAATCTGCCACTTCTCTGAAGGCCAAAGGCAGTTACGGTCTTAGCCTCAAAATATCTGGCACTTTTGACTTGACAAATATTTACCAAACCTACTGTCTCCCTGCTGGCTGCTGAGGGGAATACAAGGGACATGGAAGTCATTTACAGTCTCCACACATGAGTGGGGAGAAAAACAACAAAAAAAATGTTCTTCTGCCCTTTACTTGTCTCTAGTTTTGCTTGTTAAAATCCTGCTGTTTCCAGAGAATATAAACAACTTCAGGGTGGGAAGACTGGTGGAAAGATGGGGGCTGGGGTTTGAATCTTGCTTCTGCTCTTAATAGATGTGTTCCATGCCAAGTTAATGAACCCTTCTGGGCTTCATTCCCTTTGCCATAAAATGGGCTGACAACCTATGCCTGGAAGTGACCTTGGGAGGACTGAGCTCACATGTGGTGCTGGGGTGCAGCTATAATAAGGCCTCTAGTCCATTTCCCTTGGGACAGCATGCTGTTTACTCCATGGGAATCAAGCTCCCACAGTCCGATTTTCTGCAACCTCAGTGCTCCCAAGCACGTCATCTCACTGGGTCTTTCCAACAATCTTTTCAGACACCACAGCCTTAACAGTTGTGTGATTACTTCTCTTCTGCTGGATGTGGCTTCATGAGGATGTGGTCACCATTGCAATGTCCGTGTCTAGCCTAGGACCTGGCACTTAGTGGTGCTCTGTAATGGGTTGTGTGATGAAAATATATTACACCAGGACACTGACACTAGCACATGAGGAAATGCACGTGTGATCTCCTTGTAAACTTCCAACACTGTTGTAATAGCAGTAAGCATGGTTGTGACTCTATTTGACAGAAGAGGAACCTCAAGGACCCTGGTATGGGGACCCAAGCCACAGGTCCTTGTATCCCTGCTGTTGAATTCTGATTAGTGGCCCCATGGGTTTCACATAACCAAGTAGGGAGGGAAGGAAGGAACAGCAGAGTGACATGGCTGCCATCTTTCCCCAGATACCCACCACAGACGAGGGCCAGCAAGTGGGTCTGCCAGGTGAGCGCGTAGAACATGCCCCCGATGGCGATGCAGGACAGGACACAGTTGTAGCTCCAGAGTCCCATGTAGATCGTCTCGAAGGGCGTGGCCACGGTCAGGGCTGTGGGACAAGGTGTGCTGTTTCTGGCCAGTTCCGGGTCCCAGCACAAAGGCCAACTCATGGCTGGTATCAGGTCTCAGGGTGGCCTCATCTTGCCTCCCCATCCTCCTCCCTCCTCCCATCAAAGAAGCCTCTACAAATGGCATCTGGTCTTCAGGAACCAGCAACCAGAAGACAGCAGTGGTTTCCCAACTGTGTTTTGGAGATTTCACACAGAGGTATGACTACTTCCAAGGTGAGGGGAAGTCAAGGTATTGGGATTCTAGGCCTTCCCCACTCCTTTGGCCACAGCTACTGCATTTTTAGCAAGAAAGCTTTCAGTTGAGAAAGGTCTGCTTCAAACAATTGGGGAAAAGTATGTATGTATACATATAGGCACAAGGAGATGGAGAAATATTACAGTGAAAGGGTAGGATGCAAACAACAGGTGACTCAGGTTAAGAATGTATGGGGTGATTTGAGTACCATTCTTCTTTTCATAATTTTTTGATAAGTTTGAAGTTTTCAAAGAATTTTTTTAAGTTCTTCTTCCAAGATGTTTTTGACAAATATTGGAATGAGTCAACAGGATCCTAGTTCCATATGCCTAACGCTAATTTCTGGCTCTGCTGTCCATCTAGCCATATATAGGTGCATGTACATACATATACATACATGTAGAAATAGTAAATCACATTTGTCAGATAGCAACACAAATTTTGAGAAATTAATTTCCTTTAGTGTCCTTGACATTTTGAAGTATTGGGCCATTTATACCCCTTGGTCTGCTACTGCTCTCCTCCTCTCTGAGTTCCCCTCCTCCCAGCTGCCAGCTCCCGGGGGCTCAGTGAGCAGGCCAATCAGGTCTTCAGCCCCTTGTGTCTCTCTACATATCCTGCTGTGGCAGTCTGCTCCCTTTGGAGACTCAAGAAAGGGAAGAATACATCCTTCCCTTGACAGTGTTCACAAATGTCGGTGAAGATCATAGATCTAGAACATTTGCCTTGTTCAGGGATGGAATGACCTTAGGAAGATTATCCCAAAGCCCTCCCTGCAGAAAGAGGACTGTGTCCTACCTGCCAGCATCCCCACGATGGAGCCAATGGCGGCATGCAGGCAGATGAGTGGCGAGGAGATGAACAGAGCCACCAGGAACACGCCGCCTGTCCAGGGATTGTTGCAGCCATACACCTGGCCGACCCCGATGGGGATGGCTTGTAGCAGCTGCAAAATCAACAGAATCGGGTCACTGGAGTGTGGGCACATGCTGCAAAGACCAGGCTTTAGGGTCAGGATGGAGCCGTTCCTGGTGGGGCTAATGGGATGGAACGGGCCTGGGGCAGCACTGGTACCTCGTGTGTAAGAGAACTTGGGAGGAAGGACGCCAGCTGGAACAAATCGCTCTTCACTTCACCACCTAGCAGGCATCTGGCATCCCCCATGTGAAGCCAGGCAGGGCCCCCCAACACAGGTGCTTCTGAGGGACACATGGCTTCTGCCCTGAGGGGAGAAGCTTTGAGGGGACCAGAAGGTACCTCCTTTCTAGACTGCCATTGGGGGTTTCAGGGCACTAAGATATTTCCACTAGATTTTCTGAAATCCTACAAGTATTCCAGGAATATTGGAAATATTTTGGATCATTTTGATGATTGCCTTAATCTAAGGTCTCCCAGCTCACTGATAGCCAAGGCCAGGCTAAAGCCTTTGAACTTGACCCCTAGTCTACAGGTAGTTGCTGTAGGCTCAATGCTACCTCGGGTGTTGTGGGGTTCTGGGAAGGAGGAGGGACTTCCCCTGCTCCAGGAGCCTCTAGCACTGCAGCAAGGTAACACGTGCAACCTTGGAAAACAGAATAAAGCCAACATCCCTGAGCCTGAGAGTCCTCTGCTGGGGGGGGGGATGGTTAGCTTGACAGCCTGGTGGCCCTTTTCTGCGCATGCTGAACCATCCCCATCTAACAGAGGAGGGGAAGAAGGATAGGAGGGAGACTGGCAGACCAGGCAGGGCGCTGGCCTGGGAGCTACAGGCTCCTGCCTTCAGGGGCATCTGCAGGAGCTCATGGCTTGATGGTAAATGTGTCACTTCTTCCTGCAGGGCTCTGGTGTCTGCCTCTCTAATGGGAGGAGGCTGCCTTAGCAGATGATCTTCCAGCTTTAAAATTCTGCCGTCTCCGCTCCATTACTAGGTGATGTGACCTCTTTGAGGGCAGGGCTGCTGCCTCCACTCAGTACACTAACCTCATGAGTGTACTGAGTGGCCCAAGGGTTTCCAAACTTGGCTGTATGGTGGAATCATCTGGAGATTTTTTTTTTTAACATATAATGTATTATTTGCGCCAGGGGTACAGGTCTGTGAATCATCAGGCTTACACATTTCACAGCACTCACCATTGCACATACCCTCCCTAGTGTCCCTAACCCAGCCACCCTAACCCTCCCTCCCCCCAACAACCCTCAGTTTGTTTTCTGAGATTAAGAGTCTCTTATCACCTAGAGATCTTAAAAAAAAAAAAAATGCCTGGCTCCTCCCCAGCATTGTGACTTAACTGGTATGGGCCTGACCAGGGCCTCAGGAGATTATCATGGGCAATGAGTTTGGGGACCCCCGGGTTAATTCCACATGACCTACTGTAGGTGCTAGGAGTTCACTGGACCCCTCCCTTTGGGTGAAATTTTGGACTTTGTAACAAACTGATTTAATTCTGGAGTCAGTCTGATTTCTTTAGAGAATAGTGTTTTGAGCTTTTAAGCTTTACCCATCCTTGTCTCCGGATGGGTGGCCTTTCAGTCATCGAGCCCCATTTGGGCCAGAGCCTATAGCCCTGGGTCGGCATGACAGCATGGGGGTGCCGCTTATTTAAGGGAGCCCCAAGAAAGCTTTGTGCAAGTTCAGGGAACAGCTTCCGTGCGGGGCAGGGGTTAGAAGTCTACTCAGTAACTGCTCTATGACTTCCCCACATCTGAGGAATGCAGGCTGCTGAGGGGGTTCCAGCTCCCCCCTTCTCCCTGGGAACACAGATTTGAAGCACAAGCAGTCAAGAATGAGAGGAATGAGGGACAAGTAGCCTCCGAACGGAGCCTGGGTTCAGAAAGCTGCTTCCTCTGCCGGGATCCGTATTTTAGCTTGGTGAACTGTGGCCCCGGGGCTGCCTCCCTCCCCTCCACCTGCTTTCCAACACTCTGGGGTGAAGGCATGAAGGGCAGTCGGGTGTGCATGGAAATGTACTGAGCACTAGCCTCCTTCCTACTCCCTACTCCAGACGATTCTCCGGTAAAGACGATAGTCTGGATGAACAAAAAGGAAGTCATTCTCATCATTATTTTAAAGAGAAGGAAGGAAGGAAGGGGTGTTGGGCTGTGGATGGTGTGGAAGAAAAGGAGCCGGGGGTCAGAGCAGTGGTGTGGTAGGGAGCTCGGATGGTGAGCTTGGGCTTACGTGGATTTGTGGCCTGCCACTTTCTAGTTATGGTGAAGGTGAACAAGAGGCCTCTCTTGTCTGTGGCTCCCCCATCAGTGCTCCCCTTGCTGCCGGACTGCAGAGCCTCACAGTGTGGGGTGGATGGAGGACTCTGGGGCCCTTCCCTTTGGCAGCGCCACTTGGAGCCTGCCTCCTGGGTAGGGCTTGGGGACAGCAGGTCTGTGTCTCTAAGGCAGTGTGCCTAACCGTCGGATGAGGACCACTGACCATCCTATCAGAGTTAGGGTTTTGCCTCTGCTCCCATCCCTGCTGTTTTCCACTGAAAGGCTGGGCTTTCCCTTCAAGGTCATTCTCTCAGATTTTGACCCTGACCCTGACTCTGATCATACCTGTGCCCTGACCCCAGACAAAACTTTACAAAGACAACATCTTTAAAAAAGGTTTTGTGTGGTTGGCAGCAGCATCGGCACTAGGGGTCCGGAAGCCTTTCCTGTTCCGAGAGGCTTTGGGTCGGAATGTAGCCCAGAGCCACGCTGCCCTCCCTGCCCTGGAAGCCATGGTCCTGGAGCTGAGTCCCCCGGGGGTTTCAGTACATCTAGACAACAGGCTTGGCCAGGTGGTGAGGGCTCAGAAATCAGGTTGTCCCAACAGTACTGAGGACATGGGTTATGTTTGCAAGCATTCAAAAGGCAATCGTAGAAAAGGTATTCTGAATGATTCTAGAAAGTCAAGCCAGAACCAATGGGGGAAAGATGGAGGGGGCTGGATTTTGGGGGAAGGTAGAGAACACTCCAGCACTTAGTAAAGACACCCAGTGAGGGCCAGACTGCACGGGGATGCAGCCCTCACTGTGTGGGCTCTGGCCAAGGTGCCTGTGCTGCCTGGGATGAGGCAAGCGGCGGCTCGCAGCCTGGGCTCTGCAGCAGGCTGCCTGGGTTTTACACTCGGGCACAAGCTGCAGTTTGACCTTGGGCAGTTCATTGGCTCTATGCCTCTGTTTTCTCCTCTGAGAATGGGCATAATGACAGCGCTTACGGTGTTGGGCTCTCACGAGGGCTGGTTAGACGAGTTCAGAAGCCGAGGGCTTGGAACAGTGTCTGGTACGTAATAAGCCGGCCCTCACGTGAGCACTTAGCTTTCTCTAGCGTGCATCAACAAGGCCAAAGGTTGCAGTTCTATATATTTAATCTTATGTTAGATTTTTGTTACCTCTCTTCCTCCCTCTTCAGTGGCTAGACGTCAGTAGAAGAAATGAATATGTACATTTATGATAAGTGGGCGTAAAGCAGAGTTTCTCAGCTTCAGTATTATGGCATTTGGGGCCGCGTAGTTCTTTGTCGTGGGAAGCAGCAGGATGTTTGACTGCATCTACCTGCTCGATACTGGGAGCACCCCTCCCCCCAGTTTAGACAATTTAAAAGGTATCTGCAGACATTTGCCCTGCTCAAGAGGAAAAATCAGCCCTGCTTGAGAGCCACTGAGGTGGAAAGTACGTGAAAATTCATCCCCATCTTCTACTGATAATATCTTTAAAAATCCCAATTTTAAATATTCATTTTGGTGTCTGGCCCCTTCCCCCAGCCATCCATCTCATTTAGTATTTCTCCCTGAACCCCACCACTGCGTAGCGTCAACTTGGCACTTGTCTGTGCACTTGTTTACTGTCTGTGTCCCCATGGGGAGTGTGCACTGCAAAAGGGCAGAGAGGCTGTTGCCCTTTTACTCCCCGTGTACTCCTCATGTCTGATAAAGTGCCCGGCATGTATCGGGCCTTCAGTGAGGGTTTGGTGAAAGAGTATAGGGAGCTGGCATGGCCCTTCCCTCTCCTGTCCTCGCCCATGGCCATCATGTGGAGCATCTGGAGAAGCAGAGAGCCGGGGTAATCCACAGGCTGGTTACGGAGAAGCTGTGTGACAGAAGCAGGGGTCCCAACTCATCTGCCGCTGGGGAACTTACCAAGGACATCTCCATCTCTGTCCAGGTGATGTTGGGCACTGAAGACATGGGCTCCACCAGCGTCGTGGGGAAGAAGAGGTTGTAGTGGCCAGTGGCCGCCAGGTACAGGGTCACCGCCATGTTGAAGGGCAGCGTGAAGACCGGGAGGTCCCACCTGCTGAAGATGGAATTCAAGGCGCTGGAAAGAAGTGGGCTGAAGATGAGAGGGACAAAGGTTAATCTGTGCTCATCCTATCCTTAGGTTTATACCTAGGTTTATACCGTCTTGTTGGCTCTGGCCACAGTGCCACCCACTGTACCCTCTTCTTGGCACGGCCATTCCTGACTCCTTTGAGACTCTAGTGGTCCAACTTATCTGGAACTGGGAATAAAGTGTTTGATTTAAGGTGACTCTTTGTGAAATAAAATTTTAAAGTGTTATAATTTGTTTTGAATAGAAAGCTTTATAAATTAAATATGTCCTTGTTTCTTAAACCAAGAAAACCAAACAAAATGTCATCCTTAGAAATACCATGGATTGCCTTTGGATCATCAAGATGGACAACAGCTACTCTCCTGGGCTGTGATAACATTGTAGAAGTCTGACCTCATGGAAGGCAGCTGCTATGGCATGTACAGGTCATGCGTGGGCTTGGATTCAGCTCAGATGTTCTGAGCTACTCTGGAAGCCACCCCATGAAGACAGAACCTTCAGTTGTTTGTATCCTCTCTCTTCTTGGCCTCTTCCTTGGGAAGAGCATGCATTTTGGAGGCAGACAGAGCTGGGTCCAAATCCTAACTATTACACTTACTGAGTGAGCAGCATCAGGCACTGAAGCTCCCTGAGCTGTACTTTCCTTGAAGGGACCAGCCACGGGAGACCCATAACCCCCTGAATCTTCCACACTCAGCGAGCTGCTGGACGAAACATGAAGAAGTCACGTGATCTGGCTGACTGGTCTCCCTTCACGACCATGAGTCTCCAATGGGCATTTAAGACTGCTTGAAAACCCCACCACACAGCTCTAGCAAATGAACTCTCCAGCTTGCTGAGATAAATATTTCACATTTTCTCCTTTTTCCTCAAAACTTCACTGCTTCCCTTTAGTTTCAGCTGAGCGCCTTGCTTTACTTCTTTGAAGGAACAGAAATGACAAGATGGGAAATGCTTCATTTTCCCAACCATGAGCTCCACACACTCCAATGGCTCGGCTCCCACACCTTCTTCCTCTCTGCCTTTGGCACATCATGAAAGTGTCCCTCCTTTATTTTGCCAATTCTTTCCCTTGTATTTCAGGATCCAATCTGTCTTCAAGATTTCAGTCCTGCAGCTTCAGTCTCTCCGTTTTCTCTAGATCATTCTCGTAAGTCTACAGCAGGCTTTAGTATCTTCTACCTGTAAACATTCTCCTCCTCTAACCCAATGTCCCCTCCAGAGAGTTTGCCCCAGTTCTCCACTGCCCTTCACAGCAGTTACTGCTCAAAAGATTACTATGCCCCATCTTTCTACCCCCCTTTCTTTTCTGAACCCACTCCAATCCCGTGTGTGTTCTCCCCGTGCCACAGAAGTGGCTCTGGTCCAGTTCACCAATGACATCTATCCTGCCAAATCCCTGGCCATTCCCTGCTCCCTTCATTTGACAGTTGGATACTCCTGACAGGATTGAAACACCTTCTGTTTGTGCTACCACGACTCTGCCCTTTCTTAGCTTGCTTCTTGCTTCTCCAGCCACTCCTCATGACCTCTTCTTTGTGGTTATTCCCCTCCTCTGCCAGGCATCCAAATATTGGAAGATCCATCCTATGGCTCTGTCTTGGGTCTTCTCTTTCTTAATCTTTTTCTGGGTGATATCCTTTACTCCCACGGACAAAATATCTTCTTATGCTTCTGCCCTCCAAATCTTGACCGTATCACAAAATTCTGGATTTGTACAACTACTTCGTAGATGTTACGTAGAACATCTACGTAGATGTTCATAGATGTTACTTCATCAACATCTCTCCTTGGAAGTCTGCAGCCTAATATATCCGAAAGGACTCTTGATCTGTGCCGTTTCCCACCACCAACCTGTTTCCCTCTGTGTCTTGTCCATCAAGCCAGGTGCTCAGGCTGACTGCAGGAGTACAGTGAATCTTCTTTGTTTTCGTACCCCCAGTACTCCGTAGCCTCCCAGCGAGTCCTATTGCCCACAACTTCCTTAAAATACTCTCTAAGCCCAACCATTTCTCCCCACTTCCCTGTGTATTACCCTTGTCCAGACCATTCTCAATTCTCTGTGGGTTCCTGACGATGCCACCAGCATCCACTCTTGCTCTAGTTAAAATCCTTTCTCCACATGGTGTGAGTGATTTATTTAGATTTAAATCATATTCTATCACATCTCTATTTAAAACCCCTTTAACTGCTTCCCATCACAGTTGTAATAAAAATCAAAAAGTTTACTGGATCTTCAAAGCAAATGGGGTCTAGCTCTCGCTTCCTTCTGCCCTCACCTCCTGCCATTCCTTCGTTCACTGGGCATAACCCCCTGCCCCATGGTCTTGTTTCCTGAATACAGGCACTCCTCCAGTTGGGGTCTGCATCAGATCTTCAGACGACAGCTGCCTTTTATCATTTAGGTGAAATCGCCCCTGCTCCCTCTACATAGTGGCCTTCCCTGACCATTCGCGTCTGGAATCACTGGACTCACTCTCTGTCCCGCTTACCCTGTTTTGCTTTCCTCACAGCACTAATCAAATCTTGACAAGACCTTTTTAATTAACTAGTTGGGGACATTATTTCTATCTTTGTCAAGAAGAACACAGGCTCCAAGAGGATGGAGACCATCTCTTGTTCACAAGTATCCCCAGCATCTAGAATAGTCCCTGCACATAGCAGGCACTCAGCAAATATTCGTTGGCTAAATCTGGAAAATGGCACTACTGATACCTACCTAATAGGCTGGATTTTGGGTTCTACGTGACTAGATTAGCGAACACGCTGGAATCACCGCACAGAGTTGGGTGCTGGATGCTTTTTTGTCTCTTAAGTTGGGGCATGGGGGTGGAGGGGCACTATAGACGGATGGCCACTGGGGGCGGAGTGCCTGCGGAACTTGCTCAGAGATTTCATCCGTATTGTTCTAACCCAAATGTGTGTGAATGAAGACAAGGTCTGCTACCCTGGACATGGGGGCAGGCGGGGGCATTGAAACCCCCACAGAGATGACTACTATAGCTTTTTGTTCCAGTGGCTTCAGAAAGACAGAAACCCTAAGAAGAAACATAAATTGCCCAGAATGCTTAACGTAATTCATTTACAAGCACTACTAAAAAGTAATAACACAGTACTTAAACTAAATTAAACTAACTGGTTTTAGTAACTCCAGAAACCAAGGAAAGCCATGGACTTCTTAGAGATGTTAAAAACTAGTCAGCCTCTCCCGGAGCCACAGGGTACAGACTGGAGGACGCGGGTTCCTTCAGGCTCCTGCCCTATGGGGCTGGCAGGCCTGCAAGTCAACCCAGCCTCAGACACCAGAGACCAGCAGAGAAGGGATGCAGGTGAGCTAAGGCCTAGCCCGCTCAGGCTCCCCATGAATACTGGTTCCCAAGACCCTTCCTTCTGACTTTTTCATTTCTTTGCAAAATGACGTGATTGCACAGCAGGATCTTAACTAATGCTTCTTGTTCAAAGATTCTGTGCTTTCATTATAGATATTCTGCTCCAAGAGTGATTCCGTCCCAGGTGAGTTTTTAGCTTTTCTGTCTTGGTCAGGCCACAGTTTAGATGATTCCCGTGTAGCCTGGAGGCTCTGGGTTCATCATCAAAAACTTTGTAAAAGTATGACCTGGGGCCAGTTACTTAACCTCTTCAGGTCTTGGTCTTCCCTCCTGTAAACTGGGGACAATAGTAACCTCACCTGGCTTAGCTCTGTGCCTGGCTTGTAGGAAATCTACAATAAATGTTAGCCTTTATTAGTAAAACTATCACTCAAGGAAGATTATTAGCATCATAAAAACCTGTGCTCATTGGTGCTCTAAAGGGTTCCTGTTATTCCAAAATAAAAAAATGATCTGCTGAGTCGCAGTCACATTCATGGATCTTCACTGTGTCCTGTGGGACAAGTCAGTCTGATGATGAAGCCCTGGGCTCCAGGGGGTCCAGGTCCCTGTCCAGGGGAAGAGGTAAGCACCTCAGGGCCCCGTGGGTCTGTGAGTAGAAGGAATGAGGTGTCTCACCAGGTCATGGCCGTGAAGGTCACAGGAAACAGAAGCCACCAGTAATAGTCCCACTTCTCGGAGAACACGGCCAGGAGCAGTCCCACCAGCATCCCATTGTACCCGTGGAGGCCGGAGGTGATGGCAGACCTGGGGGGAGGGGGAAGAGACAGCTTGCATTTTAATTTGGTGGGGCTTGTAGGGCCCCCTTGGGACTCCCAGGAAAAAGTCAGCTTACTCCTGATTCTGGGGAGTCATGTGGCTGCCAGCACCTTCCTACATTTGATCTTAGCCAAAAGGCTGAGAAGCGATTGCCAGCACCTTCTGTAAGGACCTGTTTTATATTTTTATATTTTAGCCAGAAGCTTCCATTGAGGTTAAACAATAACCTTGTTTAACCCTTAAACTGTCCCTGCTCCCCTTCCCCCAGGGGATTTACCTAAAACAAGTCCCGGAAACCAGCTTCAGGTAACAAAGCTCAAATACAAGGGTGGGTCAGGCCCGGTGTAGACATCCCATCAGTGGGGGGGATGCATACTGTCTCCCTAGTTACCTAGGAGTATGGGCCCCACCCTTTGGGAGCCTTTTGGCGCCAATCCTAACCAAGGTGTGATAGGCAGGTTCAAATGTCTACTAGGGTAAATTGTAATTCAGTTGGTCACCTAGCATCACTGTGGAGTTTCCTGTGTGTGTTACAATCTCATTGGCCACCTGTGCGTGGCCAGGCCCGACCGCATGGCCTTTGCCCTTAAAAGCCAGTCTGTGAAACAGAGAAGGGTCGCCCTCTCTTGTAAGAGGTGGGTCCCCGAACGTTCGGTTAGATTCTTGAACGTTCGGTTAGATTCTTGATGCTTGGCGCAAAATAAAGCTTTGCTTGACCTTCGCTTTATATCAGTCTCGCTCCTTTAATCACAGACCCATTTTGGGGGCATAACACTTCCTAGATATGCCCCTCCCCACAGCCCCAATTACCCTTGCTGTTCTAGAATTAAGTCTTCTCACTGTGTCTGAGTTCACCCCTTAGCTTCTCAGGGGGGTCACGGACGGCTAAGTACAGTGGGGGTTCTACCAGAAACCTGAGGTATGATACTGGGGATGGTGTGTGTACAGGAGACAGTGGGAGGGGAGGAAGAGAAAGAGGAGGAGAGAGTGCACTGGAACAGCGGACTGCATTGTGTGAGCGGTACTTGTGACCTGTCCTCCCTCCTGGGACCACAGTGTGTCCCAGAGTGGAGGAGTTGAGCCTGCTTGGGATGTGTCTGTGCCTCCCCCCTCTGCAGGGCAGGGAGAGGCCCAGAGGTGGGGAGAAGTCAAGCCTGAGTCTATTCTCTCTTCCTTTCATCAGGGAAGTCTATGTGTACCTAAGCCTCTCTCCCGGATGCTAATGAACACTGCCCTTGACCCTCGCTACAGCTCTGCTGGCTGAGAGAGGGGAGTGGGGTGACCGAGGGACCAGGCAAATCACTGCAAGACACACCGGTCTGAGCTTGAGCCTCGTCCCGTCCTTGCCTGGAAGTTGCCCAGGCTGGAGCTCATCTGTCTGACAGCATATTGTAATAACAGACACCAGCGTCTGTCTGGTGCACAGAGGGCTCTAGGCTCTGCCTAGTTGTGGAATGAACGTGTGTGAATGCTAGAGTTCTCACCGAGTGACCATGTGTGCCCAGCAGAGGCGTCTGGAAGCAGGAGCTCCCTAAGAGGGAGGGAGGCAGCTCTGGCAAGAGGAGGGCTCCTGTTGGGCAGAGGCCATGGCTTAGGTCTGGAAGGAAGGGAGCTTTCAGCTCTGCAGGGGCCAGGAGATCAGCCCAGCCGGATGGGGGAGAGTGGGGGCAGCTGGAGGGTGGGAGGGGGAGTCATTACAGAGTTCCAACAAGAAAAGCCGAACACATGGCACTTCTGGGGGGACACTTGCATGGGACATGGGACAGTAGGTGGGCTGCTCCTGAGGCCATGAACATATGGAGCAGCTGGAGACAGGCGGGGGTTGGGAGGGAAGACCACTGGCATTCAGAATGTCCTCGGGACTAGAAAATCTATCTGAAAAGCAGAAACTCATATTTGGGAAAAATACTTATTTTTAGATGTGTTTGCATTTATCTACATTTTCCCATTTCTGTTTAGTGTTAGAATTTAGTATTTTTTTGGTTTTAATACCAGTTGCTTCGGGCAAACTGAGCAAAGATGTCTGGCCCCTCCTGGGAGCTGGCCTGTAGCCCTAGGGGCAGAGTGTAGGGGGAATAGTAAAAACAAGGGAGTCCCCGGAAGACAAAATCAGGACCACATCTAAGGGCTCCCTCCACAGCTGCCCCTCCCTGGAGATGTCCCCTCTCAGAACACTCCTCTACCAAGCCTTTGGTGGCTTCTTGATTTGGTTGTCAAAATGAAACCATTACCTTATGTCCCACTCTGACCATCAAAAATATTAAGGTAGGTTTAACCCCAATGCCAAAAAGGTCTTCATTAGGACCACATTCCGTGAGACAGTGAGGCATTAGTGTTGCTGACCTTGATGAGTTCCTCTCTCTGAAGTACAGTATCTGGGCTAGTGGGGATAATGTAGCAGGGATAAGTGGAGACACAGGGCTAATGCAGGAGGTGGGGAGTAGGACTGGTGGACAGGAAGTAGGGGAGGTCATGGGAATGGGGGTAGGGGAGTAGGGGTGGTGGTGAGGGTCCGTGGTGGTTATGATTAGAACACGCAGCTGTGTCAGTGCTTTCTTGGTGAAGGCAGGGTTCCTTGGAAGGATGTGCATGTGGATACAGAGTAGGGCGCCTGGACCTTTGACCCGATGGTGTACAACATGGTACTGCCCTATCAGCAACGAAGCTGGAGTCTTTTCTAGGCACTGTAGTAGAATATGGAGCAGTCAAAAGGAACTTCCTGTCCTGAATGTGCTTAGAACATTGCCAGAAGGAGAAGCCTCAGAAAGCTATTAGAGAACCATCCCATATAGTTATTGAGGTATGTCCTGGGCTTGTCCAGTGAGAAAGGAGGGTTCAGAGAGCACTGGGGTAATCAGGGGTGACTCCCTATAGGAGGGGGATTTGAAAGGATGGCAGGATTAGATAGGCAGAAGCGAAGTGCTCAATTGGGAAGAGTGGGATGCTGAGTGGGAGATGTGGGGGGACCCAGCGGAGAAAACTTTGGAAACCAAACTGGCACACAGTTGTCTTAGGGAAAATGTCTGGGAGGATTAGGCAGGCGTGGTGGGTGTCTCTGCTGCAATCCCGAGGTCCATGAAGCAGCTCTTTGAATGGCCTGGCAAGTTTACCAGTAGATTATGGTTGAGAAGAAGGTCAGAGAATCAGACTGTCAGCGCAGGAAAGGACTCTGGCTCCTTAAAGGTAAGATGTTAAGTCGCGGTTCTCACAGATGAGGACAATGGGGCCAGGAGGGGAAGCACTGGCCCAAGGTCACATAGCTAAAGAGGCAGTGGGCTGGACAGAGTTCAGGTGAGTTTTACTGAACGGTGATGAAGTAGTGAGACAAGAGTTAATCCTGTCAGGGGCCCAGTTCTAAGCCAGCTGCCCATGAGATGATGAGGAGGAATAGGGAAACTACCGGTTGAAAGAGAGACATAAAACCCTGGCTGGAGCCCATTTTTTATGTCACACACCAGATCTGCACCCCAAAGAATTCAGCCTCTCATGCATCCAATTTGGAATGGCCTCCTGGCTTGCTAGAATCAGCGTGGTCCCCCAAGGCCACCCGAGAGGTGCATGAACGGCTTCTCAGGGGAGACAAGTTGACTCACAGATTTGCGTTGGTGGCATCTAGATGTCGGGTGGGCCTGGAGGAGGTGTGATGATGGTCACAACACAGTCACCTCTGATTACATCCCACTCTCTGGGTTTACCAGGGAGCCCATGGCCTTGCTGACCCTGCTGTCTATGTGACAGGGAGAGCACTCACCTCAGCCTGGAAGATGCAGACCATGGGTCCCAGCTCGAGCCCTGCCACCCACTGACTGGCACCCTGGGTAAGTGCCTGGCCTCTCCCAGTTGTCTTTCTCTTACTCGTGAAGTGTGGACCCTCTTACCTTCACTTTCTGCCTTGGGCAGTGGCGGTGAGAATCACATGAAACAAGGCATGACAGTGCTTCTCAATCTTTTTGACAGAAACCCACGGTAAGGAGGGAATATATTTGGTAGCATGACCTAGTTCTCTCTCTCTGTCCCCCTCCATACTTCCCCCACAAACACAACATGTCCCAACATTAATGAAACAAAAATTTTGCAAAATATCTACTACATATGAAAGACTCTATTTTAATTTATTCTATTATTTTAAACAATTTTTAAAAATTTTTAAAATTCCTTTTCAGTGTACCAGAATTCATTGTTTATGCACCACACCCAGTGCTCCATGCAATACGTACCCTCCATAATACCCACCACCAGGCTCACCCAACTTCCCACCCCCTGCCCCCTCAAAACCCTCAGATTGTTTTTCAGAGTCCATAGTCTCTCATGGTTCATCTTCCCCTCCAATTTCAATTATTTTAATTTTTAAAAATACTGTTGACAATTCATGATCCACAAATGAATGCATGACCCCCCTGATTGAAAAACACTAAGAATTTGGGCAATCCCAAACGTCTCTGATCATCAGAAGTACCCAGAAGGATATTGTTGAAAACACTCCTTCCCAGACCCAGTGAGTGGGACTATCTGAGGGAACAGAAGGGGTTGGCTGAAGAAGACACATTTCTTAACAGTCAGCCCAGGTGATTCCAGGCATCAGGAACGTTTGGGAATGTTGGAACAGCATGGGGCACAGTCTGAGGAAATGCTCCCTTATATAAAATGCTACTTGTTCTTGTTCCTGAATTTTGTGGCCACCAGTATGGGGGTGGGGCGGTGCTGCCTCCTGCCTCCACTCTGCGCTCTCTCTTCTCCCTCCCTCCTCTCTCCCAGATCCCATGTTTGCAGCTCGAAGGTTGCCCTCTCTCATGCCCTACCAACACTCAGAGACAGATGACTGTCTTTTCTGAGCTCTCCAGTATATACTGTCTCTTATTATTCTGAGACATTTCTTGCCTCAACTAGACTGTAGGCTCCATGAGGGAAGAGCCTCTGAAGTGTTGCTCTGCATCTGCCTCTCAGGGAGTGTTCCAGAAGGAGCTACAGTCAAAGGAAATCTAGTGCTGTCACTTGCTATAAGCACAGGAGTCGTTTAATTCTGTTTAATTCTACAGAGAGCTCCAGTGACTGGAAGATCAAAGTTGATCTTCGGGAGATTTTGGGCTGGCTGGTAGGATAAGGTTGGCTAATCACTCACGTAAACACTTCTCTATCTGTCCACCTCAAGACCCTGCGACCACCGGGTCTGGGACATACCTGTCCTGGTTCAAGGCGAGGGCAGTTAAGGTTGAGACCACTGCCCCTAGGCCCCCAGTAATCGTCCACCAGGGATTCTGGATCAGGAGTCCTATGAAGATGATGAGTCCGCTGAGAGGGTTGTTGACAAACATCACCTGGGCAGCCCCCCTCAGGACCCAGTCTGTGAACTGGAGGGTCAGAGGCTTATCTGAAAGACAGCAGCAGAGCCATCAGCAGGGGCCAGCCTGTGATTCCCTGCTGGACCACTGGCTGGCGCGGCAACCAAGGCAAACAGGGATGCACGGGGCCAGGACGCTTCCTCTCCTTCGGCCTGGCACCCAGCCCAAGTCTCTGAGTGGCGAGGCAATCAGTCCACAGTGGGTGTTAGTTTTTGCCATACAGACTGAGGCACCGTGCTGAGACCAATTTAACGCCGTTCCAGCCATCAGCTTGGTTGGCAAGGAAGCCTCGGGAGCATTCCAAGGGAAATTTATTGGTCCAAAGGAAGGGGTGAGGTGGGAAGGAAACTCTCTTTTTGTGTTGTGCCGTATGGCTCAGCTGAGAGCTGTATCTGAGCAGCAAAGAAAGGAGTCTGGAGGAAAGGAGCTGGAAAAGAAATGTTTTTAGCCCAGCGCTGCAACTGTATTGAGTTAGGACTGTGCCGGGGGCAGGGGAGAAGCCAGGCCTGGAAGAGGGGACATATATTCTATCTCACTCTCTGGTTCGGTTTCCAGGACAGCCTCTACAGGTGTGGGTGAGGAGGATAGGGGTGTTTATTGCAGTATTTAGATGAGGGAAACTAGGAGAAGAAAGACATTGAAAGGAAAGAACGAACCTTGGAACATGGGGGAAGGCCACGTCCATATCTTCTCCGCACACAGTAAATAGGTGTGGAACAAGGGAAGGAACCACTGGAGAATGGCTTATATGTTGCTAAGGTGGTTGTCCTGAACCTACTCCGTGTAGGGGCGAAGAATTTGCAAAGAACTAAAATCAGTGAAGTGCACTTAATTCTGAAACCACGGGAATTCCAAGTTAGTGGGGTACCTTAGACCCACACACAGACAACTTAGGGCGGGAGAATGCCAACTGTGAGAGTTCTCTCAATGGGTGAGCGAGGCAGCAGCTTCCTCCAGCCAGGTCTCAGGGAGGCTGTTTCTTCCCTGGGTGTTTGCTTACCTTTCAGCCAGCTCCTGCACTCCTTCATCTCCCCCGTGAGATAGCCCACTGCTTGGAAGAGGCTGATGCCCCCCACGCCGGCAGAGCCTTGATGGGCTGCCCCGCTTTCTCTCCTTTTACTCCTTTCACTGGGTTTTTCCATTTTCACAATATGGCTGTCTTCATTGGATGACCGGAGATCCTTTTAAGAGAAACCATGACAAACTATCATACAATAAAGCTTTTTGAGAGCAGGAGCACCTGGGGATAGGGAAGCTTGTCAGCTGTTCTGATAAAGATAAATGATCTTAAGACCCCTGTCCACTCTCCACTGCTGCCCAGGGTGCCACACGCAGGCCAGTCTTCCAGGACGACTATACATTCTTCACTGCAGGGTTTCGTAAACGTTTGCACTGTGGATCCCTTCTGTTAGTTTGGCAAGACCATGGACTTGTTTTCAGAATCGTGTTTGGAAATGAATAAAATAAATAGAATTGCAAAGAAAACCAGTTATATTTAAAAATAAAAAAGTCTGTGATAGACATGCAGGTGCAGCCAATCCAATACCTGTTATAATTTTAAAGTAGCAATGAGTGAGTATATGGGGCCAGTACAGACCACATGTCAGGCCATAAGATAAATAAAACATTTTTACAATAAAAAAGTACGAATAAATTTAAAGGCATTGAAATCATACAAAGGATGTTCTCTCTCTCTCTCTTTTAAAGATTTTATTTCTTTGAGAGTGAAAGAGAGAGAGAGAGAGAGAGAGAGAGTACAAGCAGGGGGAGCAGCAGAGGGAGAGGGAGAAGCAGGTTGTCTGCTGAGCAGGGAGCCTGACTCAGGTATCCATCCCACAACCCTGGGGTCATGCAGTCAGACAGTTAACAAACTGAGCCACTCAGGCATCCCTGTTCTCTCTCTTCTTTAAAGATTTTAATTTTAAGTAATCTCTACACAAAAGGGGCTTGAACCCACATCCCCAAGTTCAAGAGTTGCACACTCTACCAACTAAGCTAGCCAGGTGCCCCCAAAGTATGTTCTTTGATCATGATAGTGTGAATTTAGAAATCAAAAGCAAAAGGAAATTTGGGAAATAATGTGGCAATTAATCCACGGGCTCCTAAATAATCAATGGATCAAAGAGGAAATCAGAAGAGAAATTAGAAAAATACTTTGAGATGAATGAAAACAAAAACACAATCTATCAAAACTTATGAGATGCAGTTAAATCAATGTTTAAGGGATATTGTAGGTGTAAAGATCTATATGAAGAAAAGAAATATCCTGCATCAACAACCTAACCTTTTACTTTAAGAAACTAGAAAAATAACAGTGAACTAAACCCAAAGCAAGTAGAAGGAAGGAAAAATAAACACTATCATGAAAATAGATGAAATAGAAAATAAAAACTATAGAAAATCCATGAAACTAAAAGACAGTTCTTTGCAAGGATCAGAATTGACCAACCTTTACTCGATTGACCAAGGGGAAAAGAGAAGATTGAAACTATCAGAATCAGAAATGAGAGAGGAAGCATCACTCCCAACCCTCAAGAAATAAAAAGGGTTATAAGAAAAAGGACTCTAAAGAAATGAATAATTGTATGCTAACAAATCAGATAACCTAGATGAACTGGATACACTCCTAGGTAGATAGGCACAAGCTATCAAACTGACTCAAGAAGAAACAGAAAATTTGAACTGACTTACAACAAAGTAAATGATTAAATTAGTAGAACAAAAACAAAACAGTAAGCAAAACACTTCCCACAAAGAAAAACCCAAGTTCAGATGGCTTCACTTGTACATTCTGCCAAATCCTTAAAGAATTAATAGATCTCAAAAACTATTTTGAAGAGAGGGCAATACTTCCTGGCACATTCTATGAGGCTAGTATTACCTTAAATTACCAAATTACCAAAGCCAGACAAAGACATCACAAGAAAGAAAATTATAGATCAATCTGCTCTGTAAATACAGATGCAAAAATCCTTGACAAAATACTACCAAACCAGATTCAGTAATATACAAAAATAATTATGGCCAAGTGGGATTTAGTCTCAGAATTTAAGACTGTTTCAACATATAAAAATCAATGATTATTAATATTAATGAAGTGAAAGAAAAACCCACATGATTATCTTAATAGACAGAGAAAAACCACTTGAAAAATTCAATAACCTTTCTGGATAAAAACATTTAGCAAATAGTAATAGAAAGGAAATTCCTCAACTTAATTAAGGCTATTTACTAAAAACCCACAGCTTATATGTAATGGTGAAAGATGGAATGCTTTCCCTTTAAGATCAGGAATGAGAGAAAGATGTTGGTCACTTCTCTTCAACATTGTACTGCAAGTTCTAGCCAGAGCAATTAGGTAAGAAAAAAAACAAACAAAAGGGACCCAGATTGGAGAGAAAGAATTTAAACCATCTCCATTTGTAGATGGCACATTCTGTTTTATGGAATCTTCTTTAAAAAAATCTATTTAAAAAATTCCAAAAGACTATTAAAGTTAATGGACAAGTTCAGCAAATTTGCTAGATAGAAGATCAACATATAAAAATCAATTTTATTTTTATACATCGGCAATGAACAATCCAAAAATATAATGAAGAAAATGATTCTATGATCGCATGAAAAAGAATAAAATATTTTGGAATAAATTTAACAAAAAAGGCCTTGTATACTAAACTAAAGATTTTGTATAAGTTTTTTTATACTAAAAACTACAAAACATCAAAAGGAATTAAGGACTTAAATAAATGGAAATATATCCCATGTCCATGGATTGGAAGACTTGCTAAAAATGTCATTACTCCTTAAGTTGATCTACAGATTTAATCAATCCCTATCAAAATCCCAGTTGCCTTTTTTTTGCTGCAGAACTGGAAAGTCGGATCCTAAAATTAATATAGAAATTCAAGGGTCTCAGAATAGATAAAGCAGTCTTGAAAAGGAAAATAAAATTTGGAAGATTCACACTCTTGATTTCAAAACTTACTACAAAGCTATAATAATCAAGATAGTGTGGTACTGGCATAAGGACAGACACATAAGTCAGTTAAATAAAGTTGAGAGATCAGATATAAATTCATGCACTACGGTCCTGGGAATGCCAAAACAGTTTAATGGAGAATGGATAGCCTTTTCAATAAATGGTGCTGGGGCACCTGGTATCTACTTGCAGAAGATTGAAGTCAGACCCTCATTTGACACCATATTCAAAAACTAACTCAAAATGGTTGAAAGACTTACATGTAAGTGTTAAAATATAAAACTGTTAGAAGAACATAGGATGAAATCTTTGTAACCTTGCATAAGAAAACGGTTTCTTAGATATGACACTAAATGCATAAGCAATCAAAGTCAATATAGATAAATCAGACTTAGAATCACAAACTTTGTGCTTCTAAGGACATGACCAAGACTGTGAAAAGACAGAGTGGGAGAAATTATTTGTGAATCATATAATGGGCAAGGGCCTAATACCCAGAATATATAAAGAACTGTTACAACTCCATAATAAAAAGACAAACAACCCAACTGAAAAAATGTGCAAAGGACTTCAAAAGGCATTTTTCCCCTAAGAAGATATACAACTGGCCAGTAAGCATATGAAAAGATGCTCAACATCAGCTTGACATTAGGGAAATATAAATCAAAATCACAGTGAGATGTCAGTTCACATCCACCCAGGCCATTAATAAAAGGACAGTAACAAGCTTTGACAAGGAGGCGGAGGGACACGATGTGTACACCGCTGGTGAGAACCCACAGTGAGGCAGCGACTCTGGAAAACAGTCTGGCAGTGCCTGAAAATGTTAAACGTAGAGTTACCATATGACCCAGGAATTCCACTTCTGGATATATACCCAAGGGAAAGAAAAATATGTATTTGCACAACACCTTTTACACAAATGCTCATGGTAGCATTTTTTTGTAACAGGTAAAAAGTGGAAACACCCAAATGTCCATCAACTGATGAATGGGTAAATAAACTATGGTATACTCACACCATGAAATATGGTTTGGCCATAAAAAGTAATGATGTACTGATTCATGCTACAACAAGAATGCACCTGAAAATATTACGCTACATGACAGAAGCATTTCACAAAAGCCCGTATATTATATGATTCCACTTACATGAAATGTCCCGAAGAGGCAACTCCACAGGGACAGAAAGCAGATGGGAGGGTGACAGGTGTGGGGGAGGGGAATGCAGAGTGATTGCTGATTAGTGTTCTGAGTTTCTTTTCGAGGTGATGAAAATATTCTGGAATTCACTGGTGGTGATGTTAGTGGACTTTGTAATTATGCTAAAAACCAGTGAAATGTATATTTTAAAGGGCTGAATTTTACGGTATATCGATTGTATCTCATTAAAAACAAAACTTTAGTGGTCCTGGGTCCCTCTCCACTGTATCAGTTCAGGAAGCGTTAAAACTTGCCTTTGGACACCGGCCTTCCTTTGGGAGCTGATGATAAGGTAAGTCAAGGGAGCAGGTCTAAGGAGAAGGATCTGGAGGTGTGGCTGGAAGACTGGTGTGTGAGTGTGTGTGTTCTCTACTTGTCTGTAAAATCGTGTGGCACACAGAACCCCATTTTCCATCATAGGCCAAATAGGACCAAGCAGGGGTGTGACCCTGTGCTAACTGGGGACAGAACATCGCCGGGCGGTGGCCCTTCCGTGCCATTATGCAATGCGTGCCTTCCTCCCCTCCTTCTACCTGGGAGGCGTGTGGGGAGGGACACTCCTCACCTTCTCTTCGGGCATCTCCAGGAGGGGCAGCGCCGGGTGTGTATCCTGGGGGCTTGAGGGCCAGCTCGGGTTGGTAAACTCTGACTCATAGAGTTTGCATCTGCTGGAAAGAGGCTCGGCCAGGAGAGGTCTGCTGTGAGTATCAGACATATCCCTCAGGGGGTGGTTGCTCAGAGGTCCTGCGACTGGAGAGGAAAGGGGGACAAGGGTGAGTCAGGATGGGGCCCAGAGGAGCTTGGCTGAGGCTGGATGGAGTCCTCGGGAGGCATGGGACCAAGTGCTGCTGCCAGGGCAGCCTGGGGCCATTCCTCCACCAGGGCGGCCTTACCTTTCAAAATCCCCTCATTCTCCCACCTGCAGAGGACAGTCCTTTTCTGCTATGAAGTGTTCCCTGACCACGCAGTGGGAACAGATGCCTCTCTTTTTCTTCCGGTCACGGAGACAGGTTTTCTCTACCTTTTATATTATCCATTGTGCTGTTTTACTGTATATTGTAAGCATACTTTCTCTTTGATAGCCACACATGGACCTGAGTCTTCCAACGGAGTGGGGATCTAAGAGAAACCCATTTTCTTACTTGCTGTGGAGCTTATATTGATTATGGGTTATGGGCTACCCCCGGTCCCCTCCCCTCTTCCTTCTGCCCTCAGTGCCCTTTCCAGCACCTTCCCCCTTGTCCTTCCCCAGGTACAGTACTAAGGCAGCAGCCCTGGTATGATCTACTAGAAGCTGTGGGTGCCAGGCTAGAGGCCCCTCTGTGTGGGGCTCCCTCTCCCTTCACTACCCGGACTGGGGCTCACGCCATGACCAGCTTGTGGAGCAGCCTTTGCCCGCGGTTCTAAGTTTCCTGGTTCACTATGGCTGCCGCCTGGTAGAGCTTACTTCTTCCTACTCGGCCACCACAGCTGTTCTCTTCTTCAGCCTCCCTAGGCTCAGGGATGTCTTCATTTACTTTACTGTTTCCTTGACAGGTGGTTTTGGACCTGCACAGTCCCCCTCAGAAGGACCTAGAGTTTTCCCTGTTGTTCCATGAGGCCTCCCCCGAGTTGCAAGGCAGCATATCTTAGGATGGTGTTTGCGGATCCCTAACAGGGGTGCCAGCCTTCCTCATGCTTACCCCTGCAGACCCTGCTAAGGGACTGCAGGGTTCTCTTCCAAAGTGGAGGAAGTCCCCTTCCTGTGCTTGCATGAGTGCCCTTTCATGGGGCTATTTCCTATTCCTGACAGGAATTCTTGTTCTTCTCAGTTTCTTCCAGACCCCTCCCACCTGGCTGGTGCAGAAAGCCCTCTTCTTTGAGGCTTATACTCTGCCCTCACTGCTCACTGCTGTGTTCCTAACTTCCTGGTCATTCACTCATTCAGTGAAGAATTTAGGGGCTCCTACGGGTCATCTTCATCTCCACTCCAATCATTTTCAGCGACATCAATGTCTGGACATTGACACTGACCTCACTGACATCAACTCATCACTTCCTTCTCTGACTTCACAGACCCTTGTCTTCCTCATCTCCAGGGACCTTCTCCACCTCTCCTTTTCAGCCACTGGTTCCCATGGTCACCACATGGACTTGACATCACACACACCATGAAGTCTCAGAGGTCTGCTTCTCTCTCTAGACTTCCAGCTCACTGGGTCAAGTGTGCCGGCCCAGTGCTTTCACTTGCCAGAGACCTCCAGTCCCTCAGTTCCACCCACCCCGTATCCTCCCTTGCCTCCTCAGCCAACTTAGACTTCACAGCCCATCATTTTTCTTCTCTCAACACCCTTGCTCTGCCTTCCCCACTCCCTCTCTCACGCTTCTCTCATGGTGAAATCCTGGCTGGGCTAAACCCTGTTCTCCAACTGGTCCAGGCTTTCATCAAGCCACTGAACAGTGCCCCAGAAGAATTGTGTCACTGGGTAGGCTGCCATCACGTTAGCTTTATGCTTACGTGGGTGGACTCTTGGCACTTCCCCTCCTGTCTCTGGCCAGCCAAGAACGGTTTCTGCTGCTGCTGCCCTTGTAGTAAGACCCCCATGTTGGCAAATCCAAGACAGGTTTTGGTCCTCATCTCATGAGACTGCTCAGGGCATCCACACAGCTGACCATCCCTCCTTGACACACTCTCCTCTTTTTGGCATTCATATTGATCCCCTCTCCAGCTGCTCCATCACACTATCCTTGGCTGGCTTCTCATGTAAATGTGAGCGTTCTCCTGAGCTCTGTTCTGGACCATTTTCTCTTCACTGATACTCCTCCTCAGCTGACATCAGCTCTCACCATGGCTTTAGCTTCCATCTATATACCTATGACTCCCAAATTGAAGTTTTCCAGCCCAGTTTTGAGCCCTGGGTTCACAGATTTAAGTGTCTACTTTACACTTGCGTGTGGATGTTCCAGAAATAGCATAAAGTTAATGCAAGGAAACAGCTCCTAATATTTCCTTCTCAGATCCTGGCATCCCGGAAAGGTGCCCACCCCAGGACAAGTCCTCTCTCCATTCCAAGATACTCCTTATAATACCCCTTCCTTCCTTCCTTTCCCCAATCCAGTAATTCTACCTCTAAAATACACCTGGGTGCCCATTGTCACCATTTGCCTGCCATTACCTTCTCCCTCTGCTCCAATAACTCCCAATTAGACACCCTACTTCTCAGATTTCTTCTTCATGCCCCAGGCCCATCAGTGCTGTCCTATCATTACTCCATGCCACTCATGTCTGTTCCTCCTTCAGTCCCTTTGATGGCTGCCAGTGGAAAAATAGGTCTTAAGCATGCACACAAGGCTCTGCACCACCGTGCTCCTGTTACACTTTAGCCCATCCTGGGTCTCTCTTAACCCTTGTCTCTGAGCTCCACACTTGCCTCCTTTCAGTCCCTAGGTGTTGAGCACTTTCTACTTCCGGGCCTCTGCAAATGTTGGTCCGCCTGCCCAGAAGGACTCTCCCTTGCGCTTTGCCTGGGACCGCCTTCCTTCAGGCATTGTCTCCATTACCACTCATCAGAGAGGCCTTCCTGGATTGGTACCCTACCGTATTCTCCCGTTGCACACTCTCAAAGTACCCAATATGGTTCCTGATAGTCTTTCTTTCTTTCTTTCTTTCTTTCTTGCACTGTGCAATGATTGACTTATTTCTATACTGTCTATCTCCCCACCAGACCTTAAGATGCATGAGAACTGTTCTTGGTTCAGTTTACTACTGTATCTCTAGTTCCTAACACAGGATCTGGCACAGAGCAGATGTTCAATGAATAAGTAGTTAAGTGAGGGAAGGAAAGAAGGAAGGAAGAAGAGAAGGCTACAGGTAATTGCTAGAGTGGGAAAACTTCCTTGCAGAATTTTATGAATCACTGTGGGTCTCAAGAGTCTTGAATGGTTTAAGAAGGGCAAGGGGCCACCCACCAGTCCTGCATGTTTGAGGCAGAACTCTGCCATGTCCAGCACCTGTCCTCATTCCCAGGAGTTGTTCATTTAAACCATAGCTGATTTTAAGTGTGAGTTTGCAAACATCATTCAGATCCAACTCCTCCTTCTCACTGCCATTGCTCTGGAAGAGGGACCCCTCCTGTCTTTTGACCTCGCAGGTGCAGTTTCAGTGAGTTTCAGACTGTCCTGGAGGGGGCATGCTAGGAAGGTTTAGGAGAGGGAAAACCAGCAAGCCTGAGAACCAATGGGCTATCTCCCTCTGGTGGCCAAGAAGTGATACAGCATCCTGCTCTCTTGTTTCGCTCATTGTTTCCAAGCCATCCTGATGAAAAGTGAGGGGCAATCAGATATCTGGACACATGATCTGCGTGATGTCATACATCCGGATGAACAGGAATGTTCTGGTAAGACCTTGTGTTAAATTCAGTGGCTGTGAATTACCTTTAAAAGTCCAGTGGAAAAGTACCCCCCCCCCCCAAATGTATTTCATTAAATCTAAGAGGTTATCATCTGTAAGATGATCACTATTTGGTGTACCATAAAGAAGAATGTGCTGCCAATCAAAATGGTCATATGCAGACTGATTTGAGAAATGTTAAAATATGAGAACGATGTATATCATATAGTCAAGGAAATATTTTTTAGTGATGGGACTCAAGTATTCAGGAGCTGGAATGGGTATATTTTCTAGACATGAGACTTCTCTCTCTCTCTCTCACACACACACACACACATTTTTGATGCAGAGCTTATACATGATGAGTCCTTTAAGAACAGGGGCTTTATCTTGTTGATTTCCGTATTTGCATTGCCCAGCAGAGAACCTGCCACATAATAAGCCCTCAATATGGGTTTAATGATTATGGAAAGAATGAATGATTGTACAAGGGACATACTCTCTAGAGACATCACCAAAAAGGTACTTTCTTCTCTACCTCTGAGTCTCTCCTGTATGCAGACAACATTTACATTTCCAGATGGAGAAATTAACACCCAGGAAAGCAAAATGAGAATTATTTCTCACATGGATTTACCTCTCTGCACTTTCTAAAGCAAGCTTATCACCTTGCGATGGCAACAGGGAACAGAGACCCAGGGAAACCAGCAACTTGCTGCAAAGTCAAGGTTAGACCCGGCTCCCCAGCCTGGGCTCCCCACCCTACTGTTCCTCCAACTGCCTTGTAGGGCACAGCTGGGGGATGCAGGGGAGGGGTGGCTGCCCTGGAGCCTGGGTCCCGGCCTTTAGCCCAGTTCTATTTCATAAGCTCACACAGCCTCAGCAGGAACAACGTGATTGCATCTCCTCTGGGGAACACAGAGTTCCTCTGCCATGGGAATGTTTATCCTGTTCAACTGGGGGAATTTTGGCTTTGGAGTAGGACTGGGACGTGCAGCAAGAACGGCCTTGTAAAGAGAAGGTCGCGGTGTCTGGAAGGAGCACAGGCTGCAGAAGCTGAGATGCCCAGCCTTGCTCTTTCTCTGATGTCAGGGGCTCCGTGGGCCTCTGTTTCTACCTCTTCAAAGGGCAACGTGGGACTTTTAAGGCAGAGGAATTGCTGACTTGGTTTTTGGCATGTAGTGGGTGCTCCGTGATTTCCAGTTTCCTTTCTTCTTGTGCTCCCACATTGAAGGAAAGATAGCTCGAGCAGCCAGATGAAGTACAAGCTGGCTGTTCTGAAACAGAACGCCTTTCAAAAGTTTCCATAAGGCGTTGGCCACTTGTTAAAACTGGACGGTGGAATCCTTGCCTGAGCCACGTCCCGTCTGCAGGCGGCAGGCCTCAGAGCCCATTCCCAGCTCAGCGCTGAGCCAGTGCGTTAAACCAGCTTCCAAGAACACATAATTCTCTGCCTGGCGTGCGGACGCTCTCCTTGGCGGCCTGCGCCTCCTCTTCTCCCTCAGAAACAGGGACGGAAAGGGCTGTTGGATCAGCATCATCTCTCTAAAAAGCCAGGTCTTGCGTGTTCCCACCAGGGGGCGCCCCAGACACGAACGCCTCCGTCTCTTTGTTGAGTACCTACTGTGCGCCCTTGGACTCCC
Source organism: Mellivora capensis (assembly GCA_004024625.1). NCBI lineage: Eukaryota > Metazoa > Chordata > Mammalia > Carnivora > Mustelidae > Mellivora > Mellivora capensis. Next base: position 42,122 of record PISX010005320.1, on the reverse strand, counting down.
GAGAGGCGATGGAACTGCCATACGGCATTCTCGCATTTGGACTTGGGCGTTGGAGGGCAGGAGAAGGGAGCGAACGGACTTTCAGCGCAGAGGGAAGGCCACGGCAGAGTGAATGCAGGGCCAGCTATGGGAGCACAGGGTCGCTCTCAGGTGCAAAGGGACTGGGGCCCAGGTTTTCACGTCCAGACTTGGCTAAGCAAGCCAGAGCGAGAACCCTCTAGGCTGAGGAGATGCCTAGGAAAACACACACATGGTTTGTGCCAGGAAACCCCAGTTCTAGAGCCTGCTGGAACACAGGGAAGGGTGTCAGCAGGCAATAAAATGATGAGGGTAGAGGGTCCGAAGCCAGACAGGGAAGGGTTCTCAGTCCCTATATTTGGACCCCAATTTTTCTTCCAACATTTAGAAACCATGGCTCTGATTCTATTGTACTAACTTTGAAATGCTTGTCCTGGCTCTTTTCTCTAAAAGACTATCTGTCCATGGTAGCAATGCCAGAGCATGCCTATGCTCAATGAGGAGGGGCTGTGTCCCCTCTAGCACATTCCTGGTCTCAAGGGAGAACAGGGCCTTGTGACTGGAGGGGTTTCTTGAGTTGCTAGTGTGAATTAGTGCAGAGTCAAGGCTCCTCCCCTACCCCTACCCCCGGTGGCCTACTGGGTGTAAGCATGCCAGTGAACGTGTCATCGAGGGCTGAATCTAGAATGGGCTCTTTCATGTCATCGTCTATCCAGCTGGGTTTATGGAGGTCACAGCAGCTCTACAGAAAAAAATGTGATTAGCAGCCTTCCCAAAACATTTGCTGAGTTAATTGTGCTCGAGATTTTGCAATTGATACAATTATGGAAAACGGTTTCCATATATTTCTACAACTTCAGGACCAAAAAAGATATTCTCTGCCTCTCTCCAACAATGAAGGAATCCACTTTTTAGTGCTTCTGACAGTTGGCCGGTGTCCCACAACCCCACGAGGTAGGCTGCTCTCATTGCGAATGTCTCTGTACTACAAACCCTTCGATCGATGGAGCTGACCTCAGTGCCTGGGAGTTTGACCCAGTGCTGGTTCTGATTCTGTCCCTCCTATCTGCAGAGTACATTGTACTCCCTTAGCTTCAGAGTTTGACCTAATCTTCCTTCCTCTGGGGCAGAACTCTTGGTTTTCCTTCAGTTTGGCTCACCCAACAAGGCCCCCAGACTCTCTGCCATCTTGCTAGTGGAACTCAGTGGGTCCACTTGCTAGTGGATTCCAGCAGGATCAGAGGCAGAGACATGACTCCGCGAGGACCTTGCTGAGTCAGGCTGGGTCCCCAGGCCAGGGGTCTGCTGATCCCTGAGCCGAGTGGGCAGCTGCTGGAAGGGGGAAATCAGCTGTTCGGGGCCAAGTAGATGCTGGAATGGGGGCAGAAAGGATCCAAGGATCGTAGCTCGGGGAGGCCCGAGAGGGGATGAGGCCAGGAGAGGCCTGTTCCCTCGACAGACAGGGCAGGCAACAGGGGAAGGGACTGGCCAGCAGCTGGGCTAAGGTGAGAGGCGCCTTTCTCAGAGCTGGCTTGTGTAAGAGGTTGGCTGAGAGCTGCTTCTTATTAGGGGGCTCAGAGTTTTTCTTGGCAGCTCAGCCCAGCGAGTCTGATGTGGGCTGAGAGGAGCCTGACTCACAGGGCCAGAGGTCAGGATGGCGGGAGGGGAGTCGGGAGGCAGCATAGTGTCCGCCCGGCCTTCTGCATTCTGTCAGGGAGACAGGCTGGTGGTCAGCGCCACGGGGACTCTATCTCTCTGGGTTCTTCTGAAAGGCCAGGGCTGGTGCCTGTAGCTGGGGACCTGACCAGCCCTTGGGGTGGGGTGGGGGGAGGAGGCCGGACCTGCTTGGATCTCCTCTTAGATCTTGGGTATCCTTGTGTTTGGAAGGGCATTCGGAGGGGGTCACCACGCCCTTCTCAGCGGACATTCTTCCAGTGGGATGACCCTTTGACATGGTGTAGAGTGAGCTCCTGCCGCACCACAGCCCCAAACCAGCAATCACCGAGCCGTCAAATTTCACGTCAAGGGCCTCATCTGCGTGAGTCTATTTTGTCCCTCTGGGCCAGGCCCTTTCCTGCCCAGGTCAGCTCCTAGCTGGCCTCCCTGACTTTAGCTCCCCAGCTCCCCTCCACCTTGCCACGGGTGATGGATGAATTACCTTAAAACATGACTTGGTCATGCCAGTGCTCAGAAAGCTTCCGGGACACTTTGTCTCGTGTCTGAGTGGCTTGCTACTGGAACTGGGTGCTTACTGCTTTTATGTTTTTGTGTTTATTTATGTTTTAAAATTTTATTTATTTTTAAGAATTAATTAATTAATTAATTAATTTGAGAGAGAGAGAGAGACAGCACGCATGCGCACGTGAGGGTGGAAGGAGGAGCAGAGGGGCAGGGGCAGAGGGAGTGGGAGAGAGAATCTCAAGCAGATTCCCAGCTGAGCGGAGCGGATGTGGGACTCGAGCTCATGACCCTGAGATCACGACCCGAGCCAAAACCAAGAGTCAGATGCTTAACCAACTGAGCTACCCAGCCAGGTACCCCTACATTTTTGTTTTTAAAACAAAAATTTCAGGGAGCCTGGGTGGCTCAGTTGTTTAAGCCTCTGCCTTCGGCTCAAATCATGATCCCAGGGTCCTGGGATTGAGTCCCGAATTGGGCTCTGTGCTCAGCGGGGAGCCTGCTTGTCCCTCTCCCTAATGCCCCTCCACCTGCTTGTGCTCTCTCTCTAATACACGAATAAAATCTTTAAAAAAATAGAATAAAGCAAAAATTTCTAGGAAGACATTTTGACTCTGTAGGTGGCTGCTTCGGGGGTGTCCCCAGAGCCCCTGAGGGCACTGAGTCCAGTCTTGGCACTGATTGGGGCTGCTTGGGGAAAAGAGAAGGCAGCCATGTTCTCACTCTCCCACAGCTCTGCCTTGGGGTGACAGGCCCCACCTGTGCAGGAACCACTCCCCCGCTTCCCTGTCACACGTGCCCCTGCTCTGGGCAGGAGCCCCCCTCTGGGCCCAGGACTGTCTCAGGCTCCATCTGTTTCTACGTGTGTCATTCTCCATTATGGCCTGACTCTGCCCACACGCCCCAGCCCTGTCGCTGGCGGAACGCCTTCCTGACCCTTGGGCACCCTGACCTCCCCGTGGCCCAGGCGGTGCTTGGGTCTACTTCCCACTGCAGTTGTCAGACACTACGTGGACTCATGCACACTTGCACATCCACACAAGTACACACACTCAGATATGTGCATGCATGCACACACTTATACACACGCACATACACACTACACTCATGCTCGTACTCACACACACACGTGTATGTGTAGACACACGCTCATACACATGCACACACAATGAATTCTGCGGATTTGGCACGGCTCTAACCCTTCGTGCACACGGTGTTCCTTACTCTACAAAGTACTCCCCGGCCAAGAGCTGCATTTGTTTCCCAGAATGATCCACGATGGGGAGAGAGGCAGGGGGTGCATTTCTCATTTCACAGGCCCAGGGAAGGGAGGGCAGTCCCCCGAGTGACATGGGGAATGGACACAGTGGCTGGGACTGACCCGGCCTCCTAATGCTCAGGCCTGGGCTCTGTCCACAACAGCATCACTGACTCCCTTGCTGCAGGCCATGGGCTCTGCCCTGAGGACGGCTTTCTCCACTCATGCAGAACCCTGGGGGCCAGTGGGTCCTCCATTCTCCCTAGGGCCTGGCTTTATGTTGTTGAGGTTTCTGGTGTTTGGCTTTAATGTGGACAGACACATGCCTCCTTTCAGGACCTGAACGGCGGCATAAAGCTGGGACTTCGTGCTGTAACCCAGAGCCGTATGCAGCCCGGGTCTTCCACTTGACAGGGACACAGTTCGTCTGCACTTGACCTCTCTAAGGACTTAGTCTGTTACATCCTTTAGGCCCTAGAGCTACTCCTTTCTTCTCAACAAAACCCTGATCATATTTTCCTGGCACAGATGTTTATTTTCTAGAACTGACACCGATTAGAGCGGGAAGGGCTGTCCCTGGGAGGGTGTGGAAACTGGGATCAGATCCCATCAGGCGCTGTCCCCGGAGCCTCTGCTTCGGGTACAACTCAGAGTTAGGTGACATCGAAGACCTTCTGGGAGACAGAGTGGAGGCGTTCTGAAGGGGCTGGGGGTAGTGTGGGTGCAGTTCACGGGATGGTGCTAAATCTCAGGTGGGAAGCACGAGCCTGGGGGCCCCAGGGCTGGGTTCTCCCGGTGCAGCTTCCGGGGGCCCCATCCTCCATCCTTTGGACGGCGCGTCTCAGTGTTCTGTAACGGGCTTAGGAGCCATTAGAGGCAGGGCTTCCCCAGTCACCTCCAGTCTTCAAAACTGACCTCGTTTTCTGCAGGTGCTGAACCTGCATCACTGTTGTGATCTGGTTTGGTGGAAAAACAGTGGGGCCATTAGGGGGCGCTGCTGTTCGCAGAGCACCTCCCCCCATCCCTTCAGGAGAACACTCCTCCCTTTAAACCCGAGGGCAGAGATTCTCATCCTGGACAGCACAGGGCTGTCCTTCCTAGGGTTCCTCCTCCGGGGAGTGTGACTTCGGTGGTCTGGGGTGCGACCTGGGCATTGGAAGCCTGAGGAGCTCTCTAGGTGATGCTGAGGGGTAGCCCGCACTGAAAGGCAGTGCCCTGGACCTCTGGGGATCTGTCTATGCAGCACGCTTCTCACTGCCTTGCTACTCAAGGTACCTGTGGGCTGCAGAGCAGCTGCATTTTCAAATGCAGGCTCTGGGCCCCTTTCTCAGAAGAGGAATCTGCATTTGAACAAGACCCTCAGGCGTGGGGGTCTAGGGGGCTAGTGCTCTTGCTGGGGCCGGGACTCTGGGTATGGAGAGCTACAGTGGAGAAGGGAGCCAGAGTGTGCGGGGAGAGGGCCTGGGAACCATCTCCATTCATTTTAGAACTTTGGCTGAATGGTCAAAGCGTTCAGTAAACAAGTGAAACCAGATTAGATTTAGCAACAGCAAAACCAAAATGAAACCAAAGCTAGATTTAAGACTTAAATATCGTTCACATTCTCTATCTCCAGATGAAAGGAGGTGTTGAGTGCCGCAGTCCTTTCCAGCACGTGTCTCGGCCTGTCGAGGCTATATCCCTGCTTCCCACGTACCCCGCGCTGGGTCCTAGCCATGGCATGCTCCGGAGGAAGCTGGCTTGGACGGGCTGCTCAATTTCTGAAATAAAAATGGAGCACTTGTGGAAATGGAGGCTCATCCCATTGTTGAAAATACCTAAATCAAAAGCTCACGTTTGCCTTATAAATTCCTACAAGACCGTAAAGAGGAGACACAGAGAGGTCATGGCTGTGAATGGCCCCAAAGAGGACAGAAGCATGGACCTATGTTGGGGCGAGTCAAGGTTAGGAGGCTTTAGCTATGACATGTCATGCAGCCCTGCTGTGAACTCCAGTGGGAACACTCGAGTGGGGGCCGGGGGGCTGCAGGAAGAAAGGGCACTAGTAAGAACATCCATAATCAAACAGTGAGTTTGTGCCATATCAAAGAAGACGGAATAGAGAGAGCCCTGCCTGGCCTGGAAGGGGACATTCTGTGGAGGTAGTGAGAAGAGGAACACAGTTGGGATTGGGAGAAAGGAACAAGTGAAAGGACAGGGAACCACAGGTAGACATAAGACAAGTGCCGGAGAAGGGGAGAGAATAGGAGGAAAGAGGAGAGGAAAGGAGAGAAAATGAGGAATCACAGCACAGTAGGAGGGCTGAAATGCTGGCTGGAAAGGATGTGCTGAGAAAGGATGGAGCTGGAGAGGAGGGGGGCTGGGGAGACAGATGGGAGCTCCTGAGCCTTTTGTCCCTGCTCTGAAGGGGCCACAGCCTTCTAGCTGCCAGGCTCTCTGACGAGGCCTCTCCCTCCTCCTCCTTCCTTGCATGAATCCTGTGAAGGATGGACCAACAGCCTTCCCAGAGAAGAGGAAGCGAGGTGATCCATCACACCGCCCTGTGCATGGCTCCTGGCACGTCATCTGGGCTCAGAGATAGCCAGCCCCTGGAACAGCTCCTTAAGAAGGAGAACCAGAGGGAGGCTGGCGTGGAAATGGGGGCTTAATTCCAGCTTCATCTCACCCTTTCTTCTCCTTCATGCCTAACCAGATTTACCAAATGAGCTTTCCTCAGAACCCTGAAGAAGCCACTTGGGGTTACACCCGTTGACTGTTAAAGAATGCAGGCTTTTTGCAAGTGGTCGAAGACATTTGCCAAGATGCTTGTCCTCTGACCCCCTCCCGGTTGGCTGAAGTAATGGGAGAGATAAGTTGGCTATATTTAAGCAGCCAAGACTCTGCAGAGATGGAATCTGTCTGGACATCACTGGAAAAGAAATGGAGTTTGTTGTGAAATCTCTGAAGATGTGTTTTCTCGAGAGCATCTGAAAGGAAGGTGAGCAAACCCCATTGGGATCGTCACAATGAGTGGAACCAAAAGAGCACGGCCTGGAGAGTCCACCCAAATTCTAGCCCCACCACCTGCCATGGCGCCATGTGGGGCACGGAGTCCTTCTTGTCTGGGAGGCCAGATGGTGGTTACTACCTCATAAGGCAACACGCAGAGGGCTGAGCAGGCCACCACGCCACGTGCCGTAGGTGTCAACAAACGTCACTTTCTGCCTACGCCCTCCCGGTTTTTCTGGGGCTGTTCATAAGCTCAAAAGTCTCCAACTACCAGGAATTTAATGAGAGTGGATTTGCTGATATAAATACTTAGAAATGTTAACCTTCCTAAAACACGAATAACGCGAATATTGCGCATTCAGTCAAATGTGTTTGTTGAGTACCTACTCTGTGCCAGTCACTAGACATTCAACAGTGAGCAAGCAAAAGCTCTTCTTGTCCTCATGGAAACAAAAAGGCACACTGTGAGTGTCCAGGGATGGGATCGCCCTGGTTCCCACTGAAGGGGTGGGTAGGGAATGAAGGTGGAAATGAGGGGAACATCTTTTGGTTGTCTCAGTGGCTGAGGGGTACCACTATTATTTACTGAGTGAAGGCCGGGGAGGCTAACCATACTGCAATACGCAGGACAAGCCTATATGACAGTCCCCCACAAAATGCTCAGTGAGGAAACCTGGTAGGCCAAGGATGAAAGAAGTCATGAAAACCAAAAACTCACTTATTGGTAGCAGGATGTTTAATATCATTTTTCTAAGGTAATTTTTTAAGAGATCTTCGAATTGAATGTGAAGGAGTTGTGTGTCCTGTTTCTTTCTGTTTTTCAGCGTTTATAGGCATATCCCTCTTCTTCTAGGCCTGTCCTTCCACGTAATGATTGTATTTTCTTTGTGGTGATGCTCCTTAGTCCCTCAAGACCAGAGCTGATACAACTGTGAAATAAGAAGTAGGATTCGACCAGGACTCCTGGACTTGCAGTGTTTTGCCTCTAGATGGGGTCCAGTCCTGGTTAGGGGTGAAGATGGGGATCAGAGATCAGGGAGAAGACAAATGGCTCATCTGGGGATCCAGCCCCGTTGTTGTGGCTGCATTAATTCTACCCCCACACCCGCCAGGACACGAGGTAGCAGAGTAGGCCTCTCAAAACTGATGACCCACTTCTAACATCTTCCGGGGCTTCTTAGGTGCTAAGACATAAACATTTTTGGGGAAATGCCTTAAAATGAGATGACAATATCACCACCCAATAATCATATTCTTTTTATTTTAAGCCCTTCATTGTCATGTTTACAACGTCATATAGAATTGCTGTGAAAATTTCAGCTACTGAAGAGCACAGGAAGAATACAGAGGCTTCCTGGCCCATGCCAAATGCAGAAATGGCCATTACAGACATTGGGAAGCTGTCCTTCCAGACACCTCTCTGCTCATATTCCCAAGCAGCAAAGAGAAAACAGACAAAATTGTTTTCTAGTAATAGGATCATACCTTATGAGCTATTTGTTTTTGTTGTTTTTTATGCTTTTGAGCTATTATTTTTTAATGGAAAGTATCATACTTAATTTGGTGTGACTTAAATAAAAGAAAAATGAATTAAAGTGAAACCAGAGAAAGTGCCAAACTTCAGATAAATGTTAGTCATCACAGGAAATTTTTTAGTTCTTATAACCTTTTAAGGCTAAGAAAAAAAAAAAAACGTTAAAAAATTAAGAACTTAGTATCTTTCAAAAAATCCCCAGGTTTCATATTTGGGTAGTACTCACTGCCACCTTACTAGAAAAATAAGAAAATTGGTTTTCTTATGTTTTTATCAATTTTTACTAATTTTTTAAAAGATTATTTATTTACTTATTTGACAGAGAGAGCACGAGAGATCACAAGTAGGCAGAGAGGCAGGCAGAGAGAGAGGGGGAAGCAGGTTCCCCACCCAGCAGAGAGCCCATTTCGGGGCTCGATCCCAGGACCCCGGGATCATGACTTGAGCCGAAGGAAGAGGCTCAACCCACTGAGCCACCCAGGTGCCCCAATTTTTACTAATTTTATTACTATTATTATTTTTGCTTTGTCAAGGTTTATACCATTTCATTTTATTCTTTAGTTGTAATTCATAGTTGTTAGACATTTCTACCCCTATCTATTGAAAAAAGAATATATATATTCATTCTTAAGTAGAGTATATATATATATATATATATATACACATATTTTATGTAGGGTACACATATATGCATATATATTTGTATATTTTTTATGTATATATATATATATTTATATATTTTTTATTCCTCTTCATAAAAAGGAATTCGTTGATTATCACTAATTCTTTTATTATGGTTTATACATTCCCAAGTTCTTACTGTGGGTGATATTTTATGAGACACACACATAATACATAATTCATATACATATATATTCACAAGGAAGCCTCCTAGATGCTTTCCCTCTTGAGCTGCTCCATTTTGGGGAATGCCTGTATGTTGCTTAAAGGACAAAGGTATTCATTCATCATGTATTTCCTGAGTGTCTAATGAGTGCACTCCAGAACTAAAATCTTGACAATGATTAAAGTATCTCCAAGGATATCTCACAAAGTTGCATTGAGACATTCCAAGTCCTTTCCAAATCAGAGTGACATTACACGAAAGAGCTCATGTATGGGATTAGGCCATTATGAAGACGTGTGGCAGCCAGCTGCCACAGTGGCCCTTGGTGGTGCTTGCCTCCCCCTGCTCACAGAGCTGACCTGTGTAACTGGCCGGACCTCAAAGCAATGAGGCTCTGTGGCTTCTGAGACTGGGTTGTGAAAGCCATGGCCACTTGAACCTGGTGCTCCTGGGTCACTGGAGCTGGGGGAGGTGCTGCCATGTCATGATGCCATTCCAGCAGCCTTAGGAGCTCCTTGTGGAGAGCAACTGAGACCTCCTGGCAACAAGCACCATCAGCAAGCTAGCTGCACGACAGAGTCATCTTGAGAGCAGATCTTCAAGCTCTGCTGAAGCCTTCAGACTACAGCAGCCCCTTGACTGAGCCCCGTCTCATTAGAGACCCTAGACAGAGCCATCCAGCTGTGCTCCTCCCAGGTTCCTGGCCAAAGACATTTTTGCTGCTGTTTTAAGTTGCTAAGTTTTGGGCAATTTGTTACACATCAGTAGATAACTAATACACTACCCATTAATACCTCTTCAAGGATCTAATTAGCCAGTCTCTTAGCTTGGGCCCCAAAACACCAAAAGGCATTATTTTTTATGGAGGAAAAAGCTCTTGGGAGAAGGAAGGAATGGACACTTACTGATCACCTACTATGTGGTAGGTACCGTTACCTGTGTTATCTTACCTAATCCCCATAGCAACCATATAGAATAGAGTAGCAGGCATCTTCTTACCCATTTGGAGGTACCCAGCTGCCAAAATGAGATGACAGTTCATATAAGAAAGCTCTGCTGGCCTCACACTTTTGCAGAAAATCGGGTTCCTATTGATTGAGCCTCATGGGGCAGAAATGTCTCTTAGGAAGAAAAACTGGCTTGGCATCAGCTCTGAAACAATCACCCACTAATTGAGGAATGTATATACCTCGCCCTGTGTATCACTGTGTGGGGATACACCTGAGAAGTACAAATTAGCATTACCTTCAAGGAGGTTTAATGCAGAGACAACACTTAAAGGCGAGAACAGAATCAGAAAGCAAAGTAAGAAAGTACTGAAACAGTGAGTGTGTTTCATCATTAGATTACTTGGCTGTCCTTAGCAAGGATCTTTTATCTGCAAGTCTTGTGGCCTTAAAGGAAGTGAAAGACACGACCTTCGGGGCTGAGGGCTGGTTAGACATGTAAAAACACCATAGGATGTATTATTTGGGAGTTTCCATGCTGGAACCCATAGCATGGCTTGCTCAATCCTTCTAGGGTACCATACTATGCTCAAGAGGCTAGAAAGTTAAAAATCAAATTTCTCATCTTCCCTTGCAGCTAAGGTTTTAGAATAAAATCAGGCATTGTCAATTAAAGGCATGTAGGCAAAATCTAGAATGTACAAGTGAAACAGAAGTCTTGATCTTTCAGCTGTTCTTTTGTGGAAGCAAGTTCATGGGCAGATGATGTTTTCTGCCCCTCAATGCTTAGCCACCAGCATTGTGGGATTTGAGGGGCAGGAGCTTTAGTGACCTCATGATTCTGGCTTCCCGATTCCTGGAATATTGTGGTGGGTTCTTGAACTCAGTAGTTTCAGTTGTGGCCTTGGAAGTAGTAGTTCCTACTATCGTAGTGTTTCAGGAGTCATTTCTGTCTCTACGTAGAAAGCTCACTCCTCTAACTCTGCCTCAAATTTCGTGAGCCCCTAAATTCCTGTATTAAATCCCTTTCTCCTTAAAATACCTGTAGTGGCTTCTGCTTTCTGTACTAAACCCTGAGCAAGAGATGCCATAAGAAAGGAGATTAAGGAGGGCAAGAATTGCATGTAGCACAGGGTGTGGTGCATAAACAATGAATCTTGGAACACTGAAAAAGAAATAAAATTAAATTTTAAAAAAAGGGAGATTGTGGCAAGGGATAGGAGGGCAGGGGTAATTTGGAAGGAATTTTTGGAGGAGCTAATGTTTTAGCTTAAAGGAAGAAGGATTTTAAACGGTCCGGAAGAAGAGATGAGGGTTTCCAAGCAGGAATGATTACAAGAGTCTGTTTCTCTTTCCTCCAAGTTGGTACCTCCCTATTGCCTTCTACCCTTTAGCAGGGCTATGGGTTTAGTTAAGGCCTGGCCTTGAATGAATAGTCACTTGAAGTTTCTCTTTGCTGTCATGGAAATTGTGTGATTTCAACATGGGATTCAATACCCAGAACACAGAGTCTCATGGAGCCCCCTCATGGGTCCTGCAAAGACAAATACATTTGGAGAAGGCAGTGCTTTTCCTCTCCAGTTGCCTTCCTTCATCACCCTTCTGGAAACTGTGCTGTTGTCTGGGCTCAGCTCCTGATCACCTATCTCCCTGGGGGAGGCTAAAATGGAGGGACCAGGTGTTCCCTGACATGGCAAATCAGAAGAAAAATCATTGTATTGGGAGTGAGGAGACCTGGGGTCTAAATTTAGCTCTGCTGCCTACCAGCTGTTTAACCTTGGGCAAGTTTAATGAATAACCGAAACTTTACTATTTTGTGAATCGGTCCACCTTTCTCCATTTTAGAGGCTGCAGCCTTAATTCAGACCATTATCCTTTCTCCTGCTGTACCTCCTGTGTACCCCTCCTGTGTACGCCCCACAACCCATTCTTCTTAGTGCGTTCAGAATAATCTTGCAAGAATGCAAATCAGGTCATATTGTCCCTTCTTCAAAAGACTCTTTAATGCTACCCAGTGCTCCAGGATGCCCAAACTGCTAGGCAGGACATCAAATCTAACTTGGTCTCAGTGGACCTCTCCACCCTCCTCTCTAGAAGATGCTGTTTTTAAAAAAATTTTTAATTTAATTTTTTCCAGTGTCCTAAAATTCACTGTTCATGCACCACACCCAGTGCTCCATGCAATACGTGCACCTCCATAATACCCACCACCAGGCTCACCCAGCCCCCCACCCCTCTCCCCTCCAAAACCCTCAGTTTGTTTCTCAGAGTCGACACTCTCTCATGGTTCGTCTCCCCTTCTGATTTCCCCCAACTCACTCCTCTCCATCTCCCCATGTCCTCCATGTTATTCCTTATGCTCCACAAGTAAGTGAAACCATATGATAACTGACTCTCTCTGCTTGACTTATTTCACTCAGCATAATCTCCTCCAACCCTGTCCATATTGATACAAAAGTTGGGTATTCACCCTTTCTGATGGAGGCATAATACTCCATTGAATATATGGACCATATCTTCTTTATCCATTCTGTTGTCTGTTGAAGGCCATCTTGGCTCTTGCCCCAGTTTGGTGAATGTAGCCATTGCTGCTATGAACATTGGGGTACAGATGGCCCTTCTTTTCACTACATCTGTATCTTTGGGGTAAATACCCAGTAGTGCAATTGCAGGATCATAGGGAAGCTCTATTTTTGTTTCTTAAGGAATCTCCACACTGTTATCCAAAGTGGCTGCACCAACTTGCATTCCCACCAACAGTGTAAGAGGGTTCCCCTTTCTCCACATCCTCTCCAACACATGTTGTTTACTGTCTTGTTGATTTTGGCCATTCTGACTGGTGTAAGATGGTATCTCAATGTGGTTTTGATTTGAATCTCCCTGATGGCTAGTGATGATGAGCACTTTTCCATGTGTCTGTTAGTCATTTGTATGAAAGATGCTGTATTTCAAGGTGAACTAGAACCAGTGGTTCCCAAAGTGAGACATTCATCCTGAGTAATATGTCAGATGCTCAGTCCACCGGGGTGTGGATAGAAAATACTAGACTTCTATGTATATTTTTATCTAAAAATTGAGATAAACTTAAGGCATCCTGGTTCAGCTCCTTTTGCAAGCTGTCATGTGCCACATATGGATCTTGTGTCCTTTGGGTGAAGGTCAGCGTGGCAAAGGTCAGGAGATTGGTGGCCGCCTGTGCAGCATCTGGAGTCAAACTTTCTGGTTATAAGTGCTTTTTATTGGTTATTAGTATTATTATCTCTTTGGAATAGAACAGATTCCCATGGTACAAAAGGATATACACAAAACAGACACCTGGATTAATAAGATCCTTACAAAGAAACTCTGGAATATAAAGAAAGATTGACTAAAAAAGCCCAAATAAGTCACAGGAGGGTGCTGGGGCGATGCTTCCTCAGTTGTGCTTATGTTCTGATTCTTGCAGCCACATTAGAAAGTAAAGGCAATGACAATTGAATTAGCCATGACAAGAACTAGGCCCCCCAAATGTCAAAATTATGAAGTCTACTTTAAAAATGATTTACATTTACTGTCATTAAAGATGACCCTCTGTGTATTGTGCCTTGACATGTTGGCTGATGTAAGTACATAAATATAATTTGTAATTAAATGTACTGGGGGCACCTACTTAAAAGTATTTTTTTCTGGTAGAACCGCACAATAAAGAAATTTGAAGACCCCCAAGCTAAGCACGGATTTGGGTCTAGATGGTGCAAGTGCAAGAACTTGCCCTAGATCTTACCAATGTCCTCTGGCCTAATGGAAGAATGTGAACTTCCTGGTTGTTGATGCTTTTAATGCATTATAAAGCAGGCTTGTTACTGTGCTGTATATTTTCAGCAGGTTTTAAAGGAGGAAACTTTAAAATTTGGGAGTATTTTATCTGCAACATCATTTGATCTAATATTATCTGATATTTCCTGAGAATAAAAAAAGGTCACTATTAGATACATACACAATTTTGTCACTGATAGGATGCGTTATGGCAAACTCCACCGTCGTGATGGTGAATTGTCTCCTGACATTAGGACCCACTGGATCCCACACCAGTTCCATCATTAGAAGCCAGTGAGTGATGCCCTTTTTGCTCCAGTCATTCTTGAAGTAATTTGTTTACCCCAGCCATCAGAACACAGTCAATAAATGGCAGGGATTGACAAAGTGGCATGGTGCAGGCAACACGGAAAATTGGAAAAGTGAATTGTAGGTGGTGAGTGACTAGCAATAAATAATCAGCTTATTCCTGTTGCAGAAATGTCTATGACCGGGAGAAAATCTGAACCAGTGAAAAATTTGAATCGGGCAAAAGTGGGCCACTTAATTCTGCATGAATACACTCGAGAGTGAATGTGTTCTGATTCTCCAAGCAAGATGTCTCTTCACAATACTTGGCTTTGTTAAAACCATGTCTGCTGACACTTGGACTCTCTCCAGTTACCTGGCATGTGAAATTATACCATTAGTGATTCACTCCTTTGAACTAAACACAGACCTCTTCAGGTATCCTCTTTTGAAGAACAAGCACCCTTGGAAAGATTTAGCACAGTGAGTCCAAGATCCCTTGGTGTGACTTGATCTATGGAATGACTGCCCCTGCAGGGAGAGCTCTGGAACAGTGTCAAGGCTCCAGGCATCTTGGGGAGGAGATGTAAGGTGGTGGGGAGTTGGGTAAGGGTGAGGCTTGAGAGAGGGGTAAAGGTAGAGAAGGATGGTGCCAAAGGCCAGGTTGAATGGTTTCAGTTTAAACAAAGAAATGGATTTTAACTCTTTAGTTCAGGTCTAATATAGACCGTGTCAAACACTGAATTTATCATAACCCTCTAGACTTGGGAAGGCATCATATCTTTTAGAATTAATTCAGTATAAATAACACTCAAGGGAACCTCAAATAAATTCAATTAACTTTCGTTTTTCAGTGAATGGGCCATCAGCTTGTTGGTGCCTGACAGGCAACTGGGGACGCAAATCAGCACTCCCTGGGCAGTCACACCCATTTTCTTATCAATTACGGACAAAGGAGATGGGAAGGTGAATTTCTAGAAAGAATAGAAAAAATGCACGTCAGTGCACCAAATTGTTGTGATTAGGGACTACCTGTCATCCGTCTTGCGGGATCCCATTTCTCATTGTTATTGTGGATGACTGAGTAGTGGCCAATTTGAGGGAATCTTTTTGATGATTTCATTTCTTATGTTCACCTCCCTGCTTGTTCAGCAAGCGGCACATCTGATCAATATCCTCCCACCCCACGCACGACTGATTGATTTAGTAGATACAGTGGGAAAAAAAATCAAAGTAATTCGACAAAAATGTATTTTTTTGATGGAAGTTATTAGTCCGTCGCTAACTAAATTGATAGGTTACTTTTATCTTGATTTTTTTATTTTTGTTTTCAGAAATAACAAGTTTAGCTGACTAAAAAGACCAGGTGTCTAATCGACTTGGCTGGTTGTGCTGACAGATATTTGATATGACATCAATTGACTCAACTGACGGGAATTTGAATGAGTTCAGTCAAAATGTTTGAATCCATCAACGGGGAGTGTCAACCGATTTTTGCTCTGGAGAAAGCACTCCAGCGTCTGCATTTTACAACGAGGAAGTGCAAGACGTTTGGCCTCAAGAAATAAAAAGTGATCCAAGAGAAGACTTCTTTGAAAGAACCTGAGTGATGGTTTATGTCTTCTGATCTCTTGCAAGAACCTGCGTTTGTTCGGGAAAGACCTACGTATGTGCCCATGACAGCTTCATGGTCTCCCGGGAAGGTGCAGGCAGCAGGGGTGATTCTGGGTAGATATGTTTTTCCTATTACACCAGAGACCCTACGCTAACTCTGTTCCTGGTGTTTCCAGAGCCAGACCATGGAGAAGCAGAGCAGTAGGTAAAAAGGGGTTTCAGTTTTCCATAATCCGTGCTCCCGCCGCCCTGCCCTGCCTCAAACTCCTTCTTCCACTGTCACCCTCCCTGCATCAGAGGGTTCATCTCTCCTACTGTCCCTCTCTGGGGCCAAGAAGTCTCCAGGGCCCGCAAGGAATAAGTGATAAATCCCACCACTCACGAAGCCTCCCCAAGAGAGATGACATTCATTAGGGACCGACGTTTAGCCAGACTCTTGCTGTGTACCAGGCACTGTACACTTTACACATGTTCCTGACAACCGCGGACCATCCTATGATCTATGGCCTTTGGACAGTTCCTAAAATAACTGTCTTGGCCGAAGTTGAAAGCTGACATTCTGGCAAATTCCTGGATGTGTCTGGCTTGCTGTGGGCAGTGACCCAGGCTCCTGGTGTGGGCCTTGGGTCCCCGAGAAATAGGGGCCGTTGGGCATCACCCACAGCGAATCAGCCACGCACACCCCCAGTCAGCTGAAGTTATCGCCACAGCCAATTCAAAGGCTCTGACTGTTCCATCTTCCAACCAGTCTTGCCCAAACAGAAACTTCTCTAAGACCGAAGGAAAGCGCCTGAGCTTGTCACGTGTCATTCTAGTTCAGCAGAAGAGACCTAAAAATTGAGGGTCAGCAAGGCTTTTTCTCATCTTACTACAGATTTGGGTCCCTTAAGTCAATGCTTATCTGATGAGCTCAGTTGAGGAAAGACATGCAGACTTTTTTTTTTTTTTTAAAGATTTATGTATTTATTTGAGAGAGAGAGTGCACTAGTAGGAATGGAGGGAGAGGGCAAGCAGGCTCCCTACCGACCGCCCCAGGCAGGGCTCGATCTCCTGACTCTGAGATGGTGACCTAGAAACCAAGGGTCAGAAGCTAAACTGACTGAGCCACCCAGGTGCCCAGTCATGCAGAGTCTTGATGACTTCATTCAGCAAACATTTGCTCAGCGGTGCAGATGTCAGGCTGGGCAGGGGGAGTCCTGGATCACTAATGGACACAGCTAGCCCCGTGGACTATACACATCAGAAAAAAACTCCATTGTAATTAAGATGATGAAAATATGACATCTTTTAGAAACCTGAATGGCAAACTGATTCAGCCTTGTCCCTTTCTTACTGTGTGGCCACAGAGTAGTTTCACTATAAAACACATAACACAGTCCTCCCTAGACATTCAGAGTCAGGGTCAGTTGCCTACAGAGGGGTGGGGAAAAGCCTGGAAAAGAAGGAGATGGTTGAGAGCTCCAGTTCTGGTCAGGCTCTCCTACTTGTCTCTTATTTTATTTATTTATTTTAAATATTTTTATTTATTTATTTGCTAGAGAGAGAGCAAGAGAAAGCGAGCACAAGCAGGGGCAGTGGCAGGCAGAGGGAGAAGCAGGCTCCCCATGGAGCAAGGAGACCAACATGGTGCTTGATCCCTGGACCCTGGGACCATGACCTGAGCTGAAGGCAGACACTCAACTGGCTGAGCCACCCAAGCATCCCTCCCACCTGTCTGTCATATATTAGGTGACACTGGTGCTTCTCTATAAATGTACCTGTATCACTCCGAATTGTTTCTTCATAGTACCTCCATGTGGCAGGTTGGGCTAAAGCTCAGAGAGGCTGAGTGACTTGCCCAAAGCCACACAGCCAGTTAGCATGAGTCAGCACGATGGTGCAGGTTGGGGCATGCATTCTCTCTTGCGTTTTATACCAGGCCACGTGGTACTGTGCTGATCACCCTGAGGGGTGGCAGCTGGCTTTGGTGGAATGAAGGACAGCATAGGGAAAAGGTAAAGAATGAGGCTCTGGAGCCAGATTAGGGAGTGTGAGGCTTAGTTTTCCTCTACACCCTGGCACCATGACTTTAAGCTAATTATAGGGCCTGAGTTCTCCTGCCTGTAAGATTAGAAGGGTGCTACCATCTACCCAGAGTTGGCTTTATGGGCATGTGACCTGTGCAACTGTATATAGTCTTATGCTTAAAAGGGTCCCAGGCTTGGGGTTTGATGCTATAGAATCACCATCTTGAAATTCTTAATAATTCAAATATGTTCAGCTGTTCAAAAATTTTATATTTGTGTTTTGTAAGTGAAGTTTGATAGGATGGTGGACCATGAACAGGGCAGGCTTGGAACCTTGAACCTTGACTTACAGTCAGTCCTGCCTCCTGCTGCCTCTCCTGTTCTCAACTGCTTTTCGGTGCCCAGGACCTTTCCCTCCTGACCCCTCACCTGGGGACTGCTCTACCCTCTGTGCTCAGGTGTGCACAGGTGTGGGGAGGGGTGGGGTTACGTGACACACGCCGCAGCATCCTAGCCCCTTCCTGGTACTGAGTGAAACCTGGCCCAGAGGTTGCAGTCCCTTGGAGGGGGTGTCGTCCATTCACAGTGAGCTGGGGTGGAGGGCTTGCGGGAAGAGGGGACACCCAGCTCAACTCCCCCATGCTGGCTGGGGCATGGTGAGGCAGTCTGATGGCTAATGGGAGGGAACCTTGTGCATACACTGAGTCTCTGGAGAGAGAGGGCCACAGTCA
The DNA here is from genome assembly GCA_004024625.1 of Mellivora capensis. NCBI lineage: Eukaryota > Metazoa > Chordata > Mammalia > Carnivora > Mustelidae > Mellivora > Mellivora capensis. The sequence continues at coordinate 23,918 of PISX010005320.1, read as the reverse complement.
TGCTTCAAGGTGGGGGGTGGAGGGGCTCCCTATTCCCACCAAGCCCATCAAGAATGATCTGCCCTCTTCCTAACTCCCGTCAAGGGTCTTTAAATTGGGCCAGGTGTTGAGAGGTAACTACTTTTGCAATCGTCAGAGCGGGCTGGGGCCAGGGCTCTGGCAGGCATCTTGCTGAACCCAACTGGAAGGAAGCAGGGGGATTGTCATGTGGTCACATCCGCTGTGATTCAGCTCATTTGCAGCATGATAATGAATTCAAGAACGAGCTTCTGAAATGAACTCTCCATCAGGAGGGAGGCGGTAATTGTGCGGGTTATTAGCGATTACTCCTGGATGGGGGTTGGGGGTGTGAGCAATAGAATTAAATGAATTTCCTTTGAAAGTTCTGCTGCACAAAGTAAGAGATATAAATGCTACATTATGTGTTTAAAATACCTCCTGGGTTTGGTTTATAGACTTGTTTATATTTATATATTTATTTGAATGTTTATGGCTTTCTCTCTGTCATTTCACATTGGTATCTCCATACTCATTATGGTTTTATGGCCGCTTTTTGGAAATCAGTGGCTGCACACACCAGCACATGATTTGATGAGAGAAGGAGATCCAGAAAGGAAAACAAGTTTAATATTGTAGTTGGGGTGGGGGAAGAGCCTTCTCCTAGGGTCAGAAAGTTGAAAATGAAGCTTGAGGTCTGCACGCTTTTGTTAGAATCTTGGGGAGTCTTTGCTTAGAAGGCAGCCGAGAGATGGTCAAGTTCTGCACTCCCCTTAGAAAGATGAGGAGTCAGAGGCCTTGAGAAGTGGGGACACTGATCGCAGGTCTCACAGCTTCTTGTTCAGGGGTGAGGACAGGGGCCCAGGAATCCTGATGGCCCCTGCTGCTCCAGACCCACCCTCTTCCCCTCCTATACACAGGGACACTTCTCTACTGGGCACAGCACGTGCTGGGCCTTGAGCCCACGATACTTTTAAGGGCCCACAATATTGCTTTAATTCCTTTTAAAATCAGAAGGAAAAAAAACCACATATAATCCAGGCTGCATTATATTCATCTCAATACCAATGCAGTCATAAAATGTAATTTAAAATTTTTTTTTATGGAGAAAGGGACCTATGAAAGCCAAGTGCCTAGGGTCCCCACAAGTCATAACACGCCCCTGCCAATACCGACCACCCAAGAGAGCCGTGGGAGAAATATGGGGGGTGGGGAGCCGTCCATTGACTCCCCCCACCCCACCTGAAGTGAAGAGGTTCTGCTCCTCCCCCATCCCTACTCCTCTTAAGCCCCCACATCTCAGATGTCTTTTTGTCTATCTCTCCACAGGGAGACCATTTCAAACAGGAGAGAGGAAGCTCTGAGTAACACCTCCTGACAGGTGGAGAGTGACAGAGATGACCGACAACGGGGAAGTACACACTGAACAGCGAGTCCCCGCTGACTCCGATTTTGATCAGAAGGTGCGTGAGGATGTCCTGAGTCTCCAGGTCTCCACGGTATGTGTGAGCCACCACGGCGGGGGGAAGGTGTGGGTGACCCACTTAGTAAAATAGGTTCCATCGGGTAAGAGTTCCGATGTGCTGGCTGTGTCTCCTCAGGGGCTGCACCTCCTCAGACACGACCAGCCCGGGAGGCTCCCCAGTCTCAGTAAACAAGACTGTCACTCACTGCTATGGACTGAATGCTTGCATCCCCCAAACCCGCATGTTGAAACCTACCCCCCAGTGTGACGGTATTAGGTGTGGGGTCTTTGCGGGGTGATTAGGTCATGAGAGAGCAGCCCTCCCAAAGGGGATGAGTGCCCTTGTAAGAGACCCCAGAGAGAGCTCCACTGCGTGTCCCACCATGTGATGACACAGCCAAAGACAGCGGTCTAGGAACCAGGAAGTGGGTCCTCCCCAGACACCGAATCTGGGGCACCTTGATCTTGGACTTCCCTGGCTCCAAAACTGTGAGAAATAAATGCCTGTGGTTTATGAGCCACCCAGTCAACAGCAATGGCTTTTGTTACAGCGGCCTGAATGGACCAAGACACCCACCCAGATGCTCGGGGTGGTCTTTCTCTCATATCCCACACCCAAATGCACCAACAACTCCTATTAGCTTCACCCATCATGGCAGAGCCCAAGGAAACAGCAAATGTCTCCTTGTGTATGTGTCCCGGCTTCCTCCTGTGCCTGTGTCGGTACAGCCCAAGGAGTACTTTGTGTAGCACGAGTCCCTTCCCTGCTGAAGACCTCTCCACAGACTGCCCAGCTCATGTAGACACAAGCCAAAGTCCTTCTGCCTCCACTTGGCCTCCACAGCCTGACTTCTGGCTCCATCCCTGACACCATCTCCTCCTCTACCTAGAGCCTGTTAAACACACTCCTGCTCCAGGACCTTTGCACATGCCACTCATGCTATGTAGACCACCCTTTCCTGCTTAGTCACAGCTCCTCAGGCATTCTCCAGATACCTCTCAATTGTAGCACACACACCACCCTCTACCCCGCTGACTTTCCACCTCTTTTACCTGTGACTTTCCTTGTCACATTATCACCACCTGACAGTCTAAAAAACCCCATTTGGGCACCTGGGTGGCTCAGTCAGTTAAGTGTCTGCCTTGGCTTAGATCATGATCTCAGGGTCCTAGGATTGAGTCCTGCAATGGGCTCCCTGCTCAGCGGGGAGTCTGCTTCTTCCTCTTCTTCTGCCCCTCCCTCCTGCTCATGCGTGCTCGCTCTCTCTCTCTCTCTCTCTCTCTCGTGCACTGCTCTCTCTCTAATAAATAAAACCTTAAAAAAAACCCCCAAAACCCACCCCCAATAATTTCCTATCCTTCCCTCCCACTTGGATGAAGCCCCTTGAGGGTAGGAACCCTATTTTACTGTCAAGTCTCTAGGCTTATAACCGATCTCATATTCAAACAGTATTTGCTGAATGAATGAAAGTCTGGGGCTGTAAAGTAGTTTGTTCTTTAAAACTGTCTGAACATCTGTCTGTTCGGGCAGGTTTCCTATTTTTATCCCAGATTTGGATCCTCAGATCTTGGTGATTTCTCTTTCGGTCCCTGCCGAGGTCCATCCCTCATTGTCTCTGACATGCATTCCAGAAACAGCCAGGTGGCTGCTCTCCTGGCTCTTCCTCCTGTTGCCCACAGAGGGTCCTCCTGAGATGTGCTTGGGACTGTCCCTGCTGAGGGTCCTTGGGAGGCTCCCTGCAGCCTCAGACCAGCGTCCAGCCCGCTTCTCACCCTGCCTGCCTTACCCTCTTGGCGGCACTGTCCTGTGCTTTTTTTCGGTTCCTAAAAGGGGTCCCAATTCCTCAGGCCGTAACCTTTGCGTACCATAATTTATCATGACAGTGGGATGGCTCAAAACAGTTCTCAAACTGGAAGACAGGGAAGGGAGAGGGAGAAGAAGAAACCACTCCCTACCCCAGTAAGTTTCGGATGGAACTATAGGCAGAGGAAGAACGTGGGAGCCAAGTGAACGGAGAGGTGCTGGGAAAACCCTATGGTGCCTTCCGTCCACAAACCCAGCCAGCATTTGCAGGACACACATCGTGAGGCCTACGGATGTCAGGATGGGTGCTGGGGGGAGAGAGGTGCGATGCTCAGTCTGAGGTGGGGAACAAAGATAGGAGAGTAGTTCTGTCCCAGAGTGGAGTATCCCCATGAAGCGGGAGAGGAAGCCCAGAGTGGGAGCTTCCCTCGCCTGGGGAGCCAGTCTTCAGTGAGGAGGCAGAGACACATGTGAAAGTCAGAGGAGAACGTGGGCCTTGGTGTGGAGGTGGGCAGTGTGGTCAGTTCCAGGAACCACGGAAGCACAGAGGGGAAGAGAGGCAGACAAGGCTGGATGCCACTTGGAGGAGCCTGTGATTCAACAGGATCCCTGTGGGCAGCTGCTGAAGGAGTCTCAGTCCCCAAAGAGTGAGACTAGGTATGGAGCTTAGAGAATACCTCTCCTGGCAATGAGGGTTTGGACGCAGGGAGAGCAGGTGGGAGGCCATTGCAGGCACCTGCTGGAGAAGTGATGAACAGGGAGAAGCCATGTAGGCAGCCTGTCTTGAAGATCCGTTCTAGGTTTCGATGGGGTTGGCTGTCAGCTCACGGGCCATTCCTGGGTGACTAGGACACCGGAGAACTGCACGAGAGCAGGAGGTTTCTGGAGGTGGTGGGGGGCCTAATGGTAGAGGAGGTAGGGGCTGAGTGGTGGGAGGACAGAGCGGTTGAGATGGGCAGTTTTGTGCACCAGTGTGACTGAGCTATGGTCCCCAGCTACTCGAGCACCCATGCAGGTGCCCGTATATAGGTCCTTGGTAGAGGTGATCATAGTCCACATGGATCGGCTGATCTATGATCTGGGTGGACCCGATTCAATCACTTGAAAGGCCTACCTACAAGCAGACCTGAAGCCTTCCTAAGAAAAGAAGTCATTCTACCTGTGGACAGCAGCTGCAACCCATGCCTGAGAGTTCCAGCTCGCTACGGAGTTGGACCTGCCAAGCCAATCCCCATAATCACATAAGCCAGTTTCCTGCAATAAATACCTTTATATATTATGTATTATCTCCTACTGGTTCCACTTTTCTGTTTGACCCCCGATGATACAACAGCTGTGATGGAACCAAGCCTAGCCTCTTATCTGTCCCACTTTGGGTGAGGGTACTTTTCCCCCTGCCTCCTTTTTCAGAAGCCTTGTGGAGTTGCAAGAGCAAAGCAGAATCTGTCTAGGGAAGGGCATTACGTACCCACCCATTCCCTGTGCGCACACAGATACAAACACCCATAATCGTAGGACTGGATTCTTGCTTCCCAGGGACACATAAACCCACCCAGCCCCATGTGCCTCACTTTACAAGACACCCCCTCTCTCTTGCCCAACCCCCGGGGAACTCCCTTTGGGTTCGACACATCACAGGAGAATCCCTATGGCCGTGTCTTTCTTTCCCTTTTCGTTCTGTCTCCCTGTTCCCCAGTAAGGGTCTGAAATATATGCACAGTGTTTTTAATGAAGACCCCACTCTATCTGCACATGCCTCCATTAACCAAAGTCAACCTCAGGAGTCCTGGGGGTGAGATCAATTCTGCTCCAGATAGCCGTGCCAACTTCCACGGCATCCGATAGTATTTCAAACCTATCAAGAGCACTTGGCAAGCCAAACATTTCCACATGGTTGACACACATTAATTAATTTAGCCTCATGCCACCATAGCGAGACAGGCGAGGGTGACTGGAGAGCACAGGTAGAATTTATGGGAGGGGGACAGGTTCCCTGTGAACAGGGGAGGGGGGACCTTCCGGAGCAGATGCTTTCCTCCCATCCGCAATGAGTGGTTGTCTTTTTCTTGGATGGAAACTGCACCGCTCAGTGGGAGAGCCTCCACAAAGCCTGAGCCGCACAGGCTCTGAGATCCCGTTTCTGCAGTGTCTTCATGATCGTTGGGAGGCAAAACCTCCTTAATGAGTATGCTTGGGGCAGCCCACTTGGTCTGGTATTGGCTCCCAAGGACAAAGTCAGGCAAACTGAACAAGATGCTGCCTGCGAGGCTGCGGAGTGTGTAGGATTTGGGGCGGGGGAGAAGGAAAGGCCAGAGGGAGAGAGGAGCCCGGAGCTGGCACTAACCGCACGTTGGCTCTGTGCCAGGAAACCCATGCGAGTCCTCCTCGCTGCTCACCCTCACGGCACCCCGGCTAGGTAACCAGCGCTCCTTTCTTACAAAAGGTGAAACTGAGGCTCTGCCTGGCTATAAAGTCTTTCCTGTTTCCTGTATATAGGACCTCTTTCACGTGGAAGGGGGAATTCAACCACCAAGCTTGAAGGAGGCAGTGACACGCAGTGGGGATAGTACGTGGTTCTGGCCCCCACCCGTGACATCAGGTAATTTGTTCAATGTCTGTGTATCTCAGCATAGTTAATGGGTAAATGGACAGATAGTAGTTTTGTGCAGGGGCAAAAGTGTGGCATTTGAGATCAGACTGCCTTGTATTCTAGAATCTACTACCTCCCAGCTTTTTTTTTAAATAAAAAAATCTGTAATACCTATATTAGAGGGTTATTGATGAAATGAAGTATTGTATCCAAAGTGATTAGCATAGGACTAGGCACATTGTTAAATGCAAAATAAATGTTTATTATTAATTCTACATGGAGACTCTTTGGAGATCATTTTTTTTTCCAGCTCATTTTTAATGAGCTCTGTTTTTTGCATAACATCATGCTTGGTACTGTAATAGGTGTGCAAACACACTGGAAGGTTGTAAAGCATACTATTATTTTCATATGCAAGGAAATATTTTATTTAATTTTTAATTATTTTTAAAAAAGATTTTATTTATTTATTTGACAGAAAGAGAGCAAGAGTACAAGCAGGGGGAGCAGCAGAGGGTGAGGTGGAAGCAGACTCCCCGCTGAGCAAGAAGCCCAACGTGGGGCTCAATCCCAGGTCCCTGGGATCCTGACCTGAGCTGAAGGCAGATGTTTTTAACCTACTGAGCCACCCAGGCACCACATGCAAGGAAATAGTTTAAAAAGCTGGTTGCACAAGTAGATAACACTGTTGAGGAGATAGGTGAATCAACGAGGTGGTCAGATTTTAAGGATTAATACAGAAAGGTTTCGCAGAAGATTAGAAGTCTAGGCAGGGTTTGGAAAGAGGAAAGGGCTATGCTTTGGAGAAAGAAGTTTTCATTTCTGGAGAGTAGATAAAGTCGCACAGAAGAGGGAGGAAGCTGTGGGTTTGTGTGCATGCGTGTGTGTGTATGTGTGTGTGTGTGTGTGTGTAAGACATGGGGAGGGATGTTGGGTGGTTGCCTGGACGGAATCTGTTCTGGGGGACATGACCATTGCCCAGGATGGAATCAAGGTAACAGTGTGTCATGAGGTCCGTGTGTGGGAGCCTCACTTTGGTAGCAAGACTCAGGCTGTTGGGTTCTTGGCTTGTTGCCTAGAGTTCCAGAATTGAGCACTAGATGACATCTGGTTCAGCCTCCAGTCTATCAGGCTAGTTTTTACAAGGAAGAGACTAGTAAGGTGCCAAGGGTTGTATGGGCCTGTGTCACTGAGCTCACCATTTTGGGTGCTCCCCTCTGTCCCGCCGCCTTCTGTCAGCAGAGGTAACAATTGGTCCAGGAGAGAAAGGAAAGGAGGGTGTCAGGGAACAAGAAAGGGACATGCAAAACCTTGCAATCCTCACAACAAAATAAGGAGCAAAGAAAGCTTGTTGAGCAAGCCATGAGGTTAGTAGAGAAAACCACGGCGCCATTTTCTGAACGGACGAGGACTGTGCACTCTGCTTTCCCCCATCCTATGCCGCAGTCGCCTTGAACCTTGTATCTGATGTTCAGTATTCTCTGACATGTCTTATACTTAAAACTCCCATTGCAATAGTTAGTACCATTCCTAATACTTGGCACCCTCGCATTGCCCAGCCTGGTACCCTGTACTTGAGTCGTCTATACTGTGGGGCTTCTCAAATGTCCCCTCTACTAGCAAATAACCCATCTATCTGCATGCATTAGCCCTTCCCTCCACCTCTTCAGGCCCTGACTCTGTTCCACCCCTGTACCCATGAGGTCTATTCTGGTATTCAAGGTCCTCATTTAAATCACCTTTTAAGAAAGAAACATCACCTTGTACTTCATTTGTTGAGAAACTACCCCGCCCCCGCCCCTGACCAATGACTCTCCACTGGTCATAGTCCCAAAACATTTACTGAAGGAGTGTAGGAGCAAGATGTCCTGAAGGCCATGGTGTGAACACTTGTGTGCATAGCTAGCCTCTCGTTTTCACTTAACTCCACTACTGAAAATCAATAAAAATAGCAAAGTTTTCCAAAAATCCTTTTGTTTGTCCTTTGCATAAGATTGAGGAAATGCCTAGTCACCACATCTAAGAAGAGCATTTTTAGCATTTCAGTGTTACTAATGCAATCATTCCTGGGGACGGCTGGGGGGTGATGCTGGAGATGATAGGAACACTAAACCCGGCCCACCCCCAGTCAACTTCTGTTGCCACCACTGGCTTGGTACCCACTGGTGTCTTCTGTTCTATATTTGCACAATTTGGTACAGGCGTCACTAGCCACATGTGGACCCTGGCCACTTGAAGTATGGCTAGCTCAAATGGGGACATGCCGTGAATGTAAAATACACCCCGAATTTCAAAGACTTTGTACAAGAAAAAGGATGTAAAATATATCATTAATTATTTTTAATGTTGATACATGTCAAAATGACACTAGTTTGAATATTAGGCTGAATTAAAGAAATTATTAAAATTAATTAAACTTGTTATTTTTTATTTTTTAAATGTAATATATTTTAAGATAGTTGGTTTTTTAAAACTTTTTTTTTTTTACTAAAAATTTAAAATTATAGATGTGATACAAATTGATGCCTCATTTTACATTTCTTCTGGAAAGCCCTGGTCTAGAACCCTGAATCTTCAGTTGTTCGATAATAAAGGTTCCAAGTGTCCCTTGCAGGGATTGGAGAACAGAGCAGGGGAGTGTCTGATTCATTAACTACAGTCACTCAAAGGAATGGCTTCACTTCACTGCCCACCTCCTCTGTGCCCAGCCCTTACAAGGAATGATGTGTTAGTAACATTAAAGGCCACAGAGCTTGATAGTCTGAAACCCAGATCCGGACAGCTAGGGATGTGAGCCCAGCTGGGTGTCTATGGGGCTTCCCTGTCCCTCTCCAGGCCCTTTGCCTCACCCTGTCAGAGGGAGCCAGACCAAAGAGGCCAGGGGTCAAATGCTGCCCCTTTCTGCTCTTAAATGCCTGTTTCTCTTGGCTGCACCAGGTCTTCAGAGCCGGCAGGAACACGATACGCTATGTTTTGGCTGTGAGGCAGAGCCCTGGGGACTAGGCTCCCGCCTTCCAGTCTCGGGGCTCAGGCAGCCTGCTTGGCAACTTGGGGGAATCAGCCTTCTCCATCTGCTTCCCAAGATGTAGATGGGGACCAGGAATAGGGCAGCTGGGTTCATGTGAGACCTATGTTTATGGTGCTCAGCCTCCAACTGGAAAGGAAATGGGTTCTCTCGGATATCCTGATGTGCGGAACTGGCCACAAGGACAACAGAGCGTTTAGATGTGGAGACAGCTGGCTGAATTTTTATTTACCATACAGGCTTTTGTAGACTCATAGATTGGGATGGGAAGGAGGGGATGGATTGAAAAGTCTCGTGCAATCCTCTCATTTTCCATGTCAGACACATGGAACCAGGAAGGTTAAATGTCTGTCCAAAGTCCCCAGCAAGAAGGTGGGAACTTCCACACTGGGGCAGTTCCTTCGGGTCAGCAGCCTTCTCGCCGGGATGTAAGAGGGGCATTGGTGTCGACTGTTCCTGGCCCCAGTGATCAGCCTATACGCGTGACTGCACTTGCCAGGGATGTAGCCAGACTGGGACTCTCTGGTCCTGTGGGAGCTGGCTGTGTCAGCTGCTGCGAAGATTTCAATCCCAGGGCTTCCTGTGGCCCCAAAGACCGTGTATCTTCCCCAGGACTCCCAGTGGAATCCAGTGTCTCTACTGGTGGCAGGAGGGCTAGCCTGGGCCATAGCCGAGAAATTGAGGAAATGTCTTTGACCCTTCCAGCTGCCTTCTTATGAGGGCCTGTTTTGGTGGAGGCAAGCAATAAGGTAAATATCCTTCAGCCTTGCCACTCAGAGTGTGCGCAGTGGACCGCTGCAGTGCCCGCAGGCTTGTTAGAGATGTGGAACCTCAGGCTCCTTCACAGACCAACTAAGAATCTGCATTTCAACAAGACTGCTAGGGAATGCGTATGTGCCTTACAGTTTGAGAAGTCCTGGTTTAGAGTATCAGTGACTTTCTGCTGCCCCCAGGAGGGACTGTTTACATGTCTAAAGGGTAAGGAGAAAGTGTGAAATGTTTATTTCAAAAATATATGTCCAGTGGGAGTGAGAAGAAGAATTAAGACCTTCTCCTCTGCCATGACTATTGAGGTGTTTGTGCTTGGGTGCGTTGGGCAGGGGGGCGGTTGGGGAAGGTGGTGGGTAGTGGGAGAGCTCAGGTTCTAGAGCCTGACTGTTGAGATTCAAATACCCACTCAGTCACTTAGGTCAGTTATGCAGTCTTAGTTGGCTGTGAGACTTTGGGCAGTTTGCCTTAGTTTTCTCATCTGCAAAATGGGGATAATGGTGTCACTACACCATAGGGTTGTTGTTAGGGTGGAATCACTGAACTCATGCCAAGTTCTTGGAACAGTGTCTTGGCATGCTCTAAGCACTCAATCACAGTCAGCTTTTATTCTGATCCTCTTCCATGTATGGCACTGTCCCTGGCAGCTAGGTAAGAGATGCCAGGACTGTGTGACATTCCTATTTCAGGGACCACTGCATGGATGACAGGTGGGCCAAGACGTTCTGTGTGCCCTTCCACTCCAGGGGTCCAGACTAGGGTGCCAAGACATGTGGGGAAGGAGGGCCCCACTTGGCTTCCTGCAAGGCGAACTCAGCACATACATGTGAGCTCCTGCAATTGCCATGTCCTGTGGAGGTTTCCAGAAAACAAAACCAATGAACCTCCAGGGAGCCCTCACCCTGCTCTGTTTGAAAATAAACATGCAATAGTTTTATGATGTGAATTACAGTCCAATAGGAAATGAAGTTAGAGTGTCCAACTTCTTTAGGATAGACTGTTTCATAGCTGGGGGGAGCCTAGGCCTATGAATTCATGCAAAAAGCCACGTTGTCAGCAGCTCTGATCTGGGGCAGACGGACTGAAGGTCTCTGCCTTGTTTATCCACGGAAGTGGCATGCTTTGGTGGAAAGAACTAAACTGGGATTCAGGAGCTCCGAGTTAACTTTCAGTGTGCTGGGCCTTGAGTGAGTGAGTCAGTCTCTCTCCTACCACCCTCGGGCCCCCAGTTCTGAAACAAGGGCTGGAGAGTAATTACCCTCTGGAGACGGCAGGGGTCTGCTGTGCTCTGGAACAATGATCCCGGCAGGAGAAGGGGCCATAGTCGGAAGCTCGGCACCTTGATGGGGAGAGGAATCACTGTGGCCACCTCCCTTTCTGGGGACTGTCAAACCCAGAGAAAGCCTGGTGCTGCTGGGGTCTGAAGGAGGCTCATGCCCACACCCAGAAATCTGCCAGCTCTTCCAAATTCCCAGGGCTTCTCTGCGCTTTCCTCAATAGGGCCTCCTGCCTCCCAGCCCTGCCCCAGCCTTGCCGCTTCCCCCTTCTTCGGCAAGTTAACCAAATTCTCTCTTCGTGGACAGTTCAATGGAAAGTTCGTCTGAAACGACAGTATATCATATTTCATGAATTTAATAGGGTTTTCATGATTTTACAAAGTGTCTCCACCAGACACTCGCAGCTGGAGGCGGCTCAGCAGGAGGCTGAAGTCCTGCATCTGGGTTTTTCAACTCTTGCCAAAATCCATTGAATTTGATCCGGAATGACTATGAATCTTTGGAATGTACAGTCCCTTTTCTCTTGCCTTATCCAAATAAAAAAAGGGGAGGGGGGAGGAGGGTGGTGCGGGGAAATGTCCTATGAGAATTCCATATGGAAACACTAAACGTACATTATAAAGGATTTCCTATAAACAAAATGGCAGTCAGAGATGTTGGACCCTCACCATGTTAAAACAAAGGGCCCTTGTGTGTGTGTGTGTGCGTACTTTAAAACACGTACACGTATTCATTCGGGGTACCTGGCAGCCCCCTTCTTCTCTCTAGCTAACTCTCCCTTTCCATCTTCCCTGCCCCCAAAACTAGCCCCAAACTCCGAACAAGAACAAACTTTAATCGTTCTGCACAGTAAATCCCCTACAAATAAATATCCAGGGCAACTTCAAACGCGCTAAATTGGAAGCACATGGGAAGAACGGCTCGGTCCTGGCCGAGGCCGCAGAGTTGTAATTTACTGTTATGATCTGCCATAAATGTGGGCCGTAATGAGCAGAGTTTGGGTTTCCCTTCTGTGTATCAGAAAACTGCAGGCTTAAGTTTTTTCACATTCCTTTTTCTCTTTCGCTTTGCTTTTTTTGGTCATCAAACTTCACGTTTAACACCCTCCAACCCTCGCCTGAATGGAAAAGGACAACCACAATCTGAATAGACTTTTTTCTTCCTTTAACCTCTCCCTGCTGCTCCCCTGCTGCAAACCGTGCATGACTGTCCTGTCTTTCCCTCTGCTGTAAAAGACTTATGGTTTAGGGTTTATAGGGTTTAAGAAAAATGTGTTCTGTCACCACAATGGGAGAAATGAGGCTAAACCACCTCTGGGTCCTCTAATGGTTTTATCACAGAGTTATAGCTAGAATGGGCTGGCAGGAATCTGGAGAGGTCATGAATTCCATCCCCCTGCCTCCACACTGCTTTATGTACAGCATCGAGGTCCATAGGTATCCACCTGCTCCCCAGAGGTCACCCAGAGAGGAGTTCTTGCAACATCCTCTAGCAAGCAGACCTCACCTCCAATCTCACAACACAGGGAGTCTCTCACAAGTCCTCTGGAAGTCACATGACTTAAGGCCATTTCTCCTTATTCCATCCTGGGGGATGGCAGACTTGTCGATGTCATCCTTTAGGATGACTTTATTGGGGAGAATGCCTCCAGTCAAGTGGGGTGGGAGAAACTCTGGTTTCAAAGGGAAGGAACCCGAAACCAAGTTCCCTGTGCTCAGAATTGCCGAATGCCGGACTCAAAGGCCATCCAGTCCAACTGCCTCTGTGAGTCGGGGATCTGTGAACAGTGCCCCTGCCTGGCTGACTTCCAGTCTGGACCCAGATCCTTCCGGGAATCAAGAGTCCACCATCTCCTCAGTCCGTTCCCTCTGCTTTCAGAAAGGCCTCAAGATCAGAAAGTTGCCTCTCCTACTGAGTCCAGATCCACACTCCATTCCTCCCTTTTGTTGGTCCTCTTTCTGTTCTCAGGCCCTCCATGGAAGAATGTGAATCCCTCTGAATGACAGTCATGTTCATTATCCTTTCATATCATTATCATATTTATGTGCTATCATTATTATGTTCATATCATATCATTATAACCACATACCATTATCATATTCATCCCTACTTTTCCCTTTACACGGATTAAAAAACAACCACCTAGCTTTTTAACTCCCTTCCCACTTCTGGACCACTCAGTGTTCTTGGCCTTGCTCGTTCTACCCACAAAATGGGGATAATATTACCACCCACTCCTACTGTCTAGAATGGCTGCAAAGATTGCAAGGCAGTGAGGTTTGATCCCCTCTGCATTTTGTCCTCAGCACCAGCACAGTCCTAGCATCGGCGGGTGATGGTGGGGAGAAGCCCTGGGTGCTGAGCTTCACTATCTGCCCCTGCCTTTCCTGGCGCTGTGGGCCCTGGGTCAGCTCCTTCACCTCTCCAGGGGATGCTTTCTTCCTCGGGAAAATTACAGAGCTGGAATAAACGACTTCCAAGACCTCTTTTAGTTCAACAGGCTCATGAAGGCAAGTGTTCATGCCAACTGGTGCCAAAGCCCTGGAAGCTTTGGTATCTCAGATCCTACTGCCCTCTGCTCATCTATCAGCTGGTGCCAACAGCACACTAGACTGGGGCGAAGAAGGAGTGTCTCTTGCCTGCTGGGAGCCTACCTTCTGGTTCAGGAGCCAAGAAATACACAGAGAACAGAATCAGAGGATGGAGAACCATGTACTCTGAAGGGTATCCTGGAAGAAGGTTCTTTCTCATTCCCAGGGTTCACACACTGGGTATGGGGCAGTATGTGGCAAGCATTACCAGTAACAGTAATGAATTTCTGAGTGCATAATTAAAAAGATAAAACAGAATAAAGATTTTTTCCTATAATGTCATTCCCACCATGCACATTCTACTATAGGTCCTTAAAGTGGTCAATATAGGAGCAACATTATAGCTGGCGTTTTAGGTCCCTCCTAATCCCTGCCTACCCCCCACCCCTACCTTTGGGAGCCCCATTCAGCTTGCAGGTGGCAGTAGCCAAAGGCTGCAAACCACTGACTCACATGACTAGACTGAAGGATGGAGGACGGAACCTGTGAGCTCTAATGGAAGACCAGGGCCTCAAATGGAGCAGTCCCCCGGGGAATGGGGGAGGGCCTGGTTGGAGCCCCCATTGTGCATCACCTGGACTATTGCCATGGCTTGCCATTCTGCCTCTACTCTTGTTCCCCTACAGAATATTCTCCACCCAGCAGCCAGAACGAGTGTTTGAAAACACAAATTAGATCACGTTGCTTCTCTGCTCTCGATCTTTCAATCCTTTTCCATCACACTGGGAATACAATCCTGATCTACCAAGGCCTCCATGGTTTATGAGAATTAGCTTCTAGCTGTTTCTATCACCTAATTTCCCACTTCCTCTCCTTTCATGTTCTACTCTTTAGTTTCACTAATATTCTTGATGTTCCTTAGACCAGGCACACTCCTGCCTCAGGGCCTTTCACACTGGTTGGTCCCAGATACGTGACTCATTCCCTTACACTGAGGTCATTCTCAACGCCTAGAGCAGCATTCCCTGCCCTTCTCTCCACCAGCCTACTTCACTTTTTCATAGTACTTATTACCACTTGACAGTGTATTATATTCTTATTAGCATATTTGTTTATTGCTTGTCTGTGTCATAGGAGAACAGAGAACTATGTCTTGTCTGCCTCTTTATTTCCAACATACTACATAAGTACGTGTTGAATGAATAGTGAGTGAATGAATAAAGTCTTACTTTTCCCAGTGAGAGATGTCATAGGGAAAGCCTTGAACCGGCATGAAGTGTGAAATAGGGTATAACCAGTTGCTGTTCAGGAGGAGGCAGTCCAGGGACTCACATTCAAACTAGGACTGTGCTGATGGGCTATCAGAGCATCTCCTGAAAATGGCTCATGGGGAGGGAGAAGGGACAGGTGAGGCCGGGGGCATCTCGGTGCAGTGGGAGTGGTGTTAGGATTGGAGCAGACACCAGGAATGGGAGGCTGGGGCTCACCAGATGGAGAACACCCTGACTGTTTTGCTTCTGTTCCCTGGGTTCAGAGCTCCAGGAGGACAAAGCTGGCTGTACCTCGAAAGGGGAAAAGGTAATTTGGGTATGCCTGTGAATAAGAAGTTTTCTAGAATCCTGGCTATCAATCTCTTTGTTTCAAGTGTTAATTTTTATTGATAGGAAGTTGTAATCTTTGAATGTTGGAGCTGGAATGGTGTCCATTCATTCATTTATTCATTCTTTCAACTAAAATTTGTTGAATACCTGCTACGTGCTGTTTTAGGCATGGGAAACACATCCAGTTAAGAAAACAGATAGGAATTCCTTCTTTTTATGGAACTTATATTCTAGAGAACGGAGATAAACATCAAAATACATAAATAAAAGTATGCTAGGAGGGTGTAATTACTACAAGGGAAACAAAATAGGGGAGGGGGTTTCAACTTAAATACAGGCCTCATGGAGAGGTGTTAGCTGAGGGCCATGGGGAACCATAAGAAGGTCATTGTGGCTGAAGCCTAGAGAAAGGGGGAGAGGGGGAGGAGATGGTGCTAGAGAGCTGGGGTGGGGGCAGTTTGACTCTGGAGGAGGAAGGAGGGAGGAGGCCACGGAGTTTGCTCATAGAGAATGACATGATTTAGCTTATGCTGGTCACTTAAATGGCCCCTTTCATTCTAGTGATAAGAAAAAGGCCCATAGAGGTAACATGACTTGCACACAACCTATTTCTGACAGATCCAAGAAAAGAACCCTTGTTTTCTGGCTTCCAGTCTGCATGTCTTGCTAAGGTCTTCAGCTTTTGAATTCAATAGCCCAGCATGTAGCATTTTTCCAGAACATTTTCATCAGCATCATTTTGTTGTATCAGAAGCCTACTGCCAAATTCTCAATGCCAGATTACAGAAGGATAAAACAAGCTATAGCGATTGTGGGATTTTCTGAAAGTCACACAGAGCTGAGCTGGAACCCATGACTTCTGATGCCCAGGTCACTGCCTTGGGAGTTGCAAACTCTCCTTTCAAAAATGAAGGCCTTATGTTCTCCTCCCTGAGGCTTCTGGGCAGCAGCCCACCTCCCTCATTAATCAACAGGTGAATTTCTGACCACTTCCTATCCACATTTAGCTTCTGAGAAGTCCAGCCTCATTATTTGTGCACCCACACTCCTAGCAGTCACGTGATGGGAGGAGCAGTCGGTGGGGGGGGGGGGTGGTGGATGCAATTTCTGATCCTAAATTGGCATGTGGAGCAGAGTGAAAATTCCACCTGGGTGTTCACTGGCTGCCTTCAATCTTAAACTCTGAAAGCTGGAAAGAGGGTGTAGTAATGAGTAAGTGCCGGGATCCTGACAGAGCAGCCATATCGGCCGGAGCGGCAACAGACCTTCTCTGAAATTAACCTAGCCCATGGGAGAAGCACTGTTTCTGCCTAAAGTTGTAAAAAGGCAACAGCATTCAAAAAATCATGGACAACATCCTAAAAATGACAGATGTTCATGTCACAATGTCTCTGTGTGGCTCTAACTCTGATTCTAGGCTTGTGCTGTTCCATACTGGGAGCCACTAACCACATGCAGTCAGTCCCAGGGGAGATGTGCTGCAGTGTAAACACTGGCATTTCAAAGATTAAATATGAAACCAGCAATGTAAAATAGCTCATTAATAATCTTTTTTTAACTGAGTGGCCCAGTCAGTTGGCATCTGACTCTCGATTTCAGCTCAGGTCAAGATCTTAGGGTCGTGAGATGGAGCCTGGAGTCAGGTTCCTGAACAGAGTCTACTTGAGATTCTCTCTCTCCCTCTCCTTCTGCTCCTCCCCACCTCTGCTCTCTCTCAAATAAATCTTTTGTAGGGATTAGATGTTAAAGTAATATTCTGGATATACTGAGCTAAAACATTAAGATTAATTTTGGCTGTTTCTTTTTACAGTTTTGGTGGGACTAGAAAATTTAAAATTACATATATGGCTTGCATTCAGTGGTAGGCTGGAACCATATGGCTCATGAGAGCCAACTGTGTACCCTTCTCCCCAACTCTGTGTCTAGTGAGTTCACATTGGTAGCTTGTAATCAGTCATGGTAGGGGTTTTTACACCATGGAAATTGGCAAGTACTGCATACTAAGCCCCCCCCCTTTTTTTGAGAGCTGGTTTATCAACATGCCACTCTTCATATTGTATTTCTCAGTTCCATTATGGATGTCTTGTTTCCTAAGGTTTATCTTTTGGGTGTGCTGGTTGAGTATGGGAGCTTGTGTGCTTTCCCCTGTCTCTTTCCCCTAGTGCCTATATTATTTCATTCATCCACAATCATCGAATAAGTACTATGTATAACGTACTGGTTTAGACTACAGAGACTTATGATATATAAATCACATTCAGGCTCTTAGGGTGCTTAGGATCTAGTGGTAGTGACAGTGGTGATAGAAGTTGGAGCAAGACATCATGGCAGTGGTGAAGGTAGGACCCAGTGTGTAGGACGGTCTGTAGAGCCTGGATGGGGGTGAGAAGCCTGAAAGGCTTCAGAGAGGAAGGGCTATTTGCACTGGGTTTCTAAGGATGAATAGGAGTTTGTCAGGAGAGATTCTGGGAAAGATCATTCTAGGTGGAATGGGGTAAGCACAGCATGGGAGACAGGAAAGGAGAGTAATGTTAAATGGGATGGGAAGATGATTTGGAACACAAAAGAGGCTTTGTATAACATGATAAAAAGCCTCACCCTATTTTCTCTTCTCCTCCCATTCCCCAATATCTCTTGCCAGCCATGGAGAATTGGAATGGAAAGCACTTAACTTTTCTAGCCTCATCTCTCAGAGGCCAGAGATTCCATGCAGGAGACAAGGACCTGGTGGGTGGTGAGGAGATCCGACTGGAAGCCCCACCCTCAAGGGCCAGGAGTGAGGTAGACTCAGACATGCCGTGTGTGGAGATTGAGGGGTTCTGTTTAGTCCTTTGAAATGTTCCTAAGGGAGTAGGTAGCTTCAGAATTTCCAGAGATTTGTGTATTGGAGATGCAGAGTGAAGATGAAGTAAAATCTCTGCTCCTTGATGCCAGTGGCAAGGTGGGAATGGCATGGGGAACAGAAAAGGGTGGTAGAAAGAGCACCTGGCTAGCGGCTTGCTATGTGACCTGGGAAAATCACCCCCTCTCTGGACCTCAGTTTCCTCATCTCTAAAATGAGCAAGTTGGACTCAATTCTCTGTGTTTTAATATTTATTATATTTATTGGTTACCTTACATTTTCTTTTAATTTTTAAACATGTGAGTAGAATATTTTCTATTTCTCTTGTAAAATAAAGGCTAAATGAATTTATTTTGTACTGTCGTGGCTTTGATCAGTATCACGAATGGTTAGTAGCACATAATGAAATATAAAAACCTTTCTCATCTTTGTACTTTATACCCTTGTTCTGATATTACTGGCAATACCAAGACTGAAAGTATGGAGTTTCTAATCCTGGAGCAAAGGGATGTGCACATTTTCCTGGCATCTCTGGCCCCGTATCATTTCCTTTCTAATTAGTTTGGGGCTGTCTTAGTCTGTTCTGTGATCAGGGATTATGCTATTTGGTGCCAGAGGTAGAGACAGGGTTACCTGGACCAGATGTCCATGGTGAACCCTTTCTTTTCCATCTCTATGGCCAGGGGGCTCTTGTTGTGTCTCGAATCAGCGGGACAAGAACAAAAGTCTTCTGAACTGCATGGTATCTCACTAGATAGTATTGGATCATCTCCCTTTTTATCTATAGCTCCCTCTTTGGGTCAGTCACTCTGCCCACATCTATCAGAAAGTGCTTCTAAATGACATCTTTCGTCCTGCTTTTTTTCTTCTCTGCCCTAGAGCCAGCTGTGGCTTTTGGACCAGAGTGAACACACAATTCCACTGGGTCAGTGGGGTCTCAGCTATGTTTCTGCAGCTTCACTACTCCCATCATCCTCCAGGCCCCCCAGAGTCCCCCAAGACTCTTTTCCTCACCTTGATGAATCTGATCAGCACAGCTCCAGAGACACCTATGGTTTCCTTTCTGCCATCTCAGTTTTTCAAGACTCTGGAAGTTCTTTCTTCGTTTCCCTTAGTCTCTAGCCTGTACACCTGTAAAGCATCTGCACATACTGGTGGTGGGTCCTCTCTCAGTTCCTCCTGTATGTTGTCTTCCAGAACAGGCAGGAAGTCTGGGAGTGCAGGGATCTCCTAGATGGGGGAGCGAGGTGAGACCGCTGCCTGCCCACAAACGGACTGAGTGACACTGGATATGGTATTTTACCTCTCAGATGGCCTCAACTGCTTTGTCTATAAGGTGGAATAACACTGCCTGTCCTCCTTCATTCCTGGCGTTGGACCTCTCCTGGGAGAGCCTGACTCGTGTACAGTGACTAAACAATGAACCGCGCGGTGGCAGGTCTTACAGCTCACAGCACTGAGGTCACACTTCTCTCCTCAACCGCTGCCATTTAAGGGGGTCCTGAAGGTTATTCTGACTCCAACACCATGTCTGGAATTTTGGCTGGGAAATGTGGTGCTAACAGAGGGGCAACTGGATTTATTAACTTTCAAATCTAAGGCTTCTGAGTTGTAAGGAATGGGGGAGGATGCCCATTGGTCCTTAAGGATAGGTTGCAGAGACTCTATTATGGGAGGCTGGTTTTAAAACGTGCTCACAAATTCTTTGCCACCCTTCTGTCGAAAGCTGGAGTCCAATTCTCCTCCTCTTGATTATGGGCTGGCCTTAATGACTTGCTTCTTACAAATAGAAAGTGACAAGTGATACTGCATGACTTTGGAAGCTAGCTCATAAAAGGCAATGTTAATGTCTACCTGGCTCTGCATGGCTTTCGACACATGCTTTTGGGGCCCTGAGCTACCTACTATGTGTATTAACCATGTTTTTTATTTTCTGTATTTTGATGCTTGACATCTGGAATCTTGCTGACCCCGGAAGGATTGCCCTCCTCAGGATTAGCGAATTCCTAGAGATGGCAAACACCTCACCCGGGAGTGCAAACTAACCAATACTGGGCCCATATACCAACTGCCTCTTTTAATGGGCTCTCACATTCTGGGCCACTATCCACCTGCTCTCATCATCCTGGGGCCAGGTACCAGAAAACTAAGAGGCAGCTCCTACGCCCAAGAGCCTACTGAAATTATTCAAACTAGCCAATCCAAAGGCTGCATACTCTGCCTCACCTGTACCTTCCCATGAAAATACAATACACGCTCTCCTCTCCTACCCCCTGACCAACACTAGTGCTTCCCCATGTGGCTCTCCGTGGCATGCTGTGCCCCTTCTTTTTAAGATTTGTCAGTATAACAAACTATCTTTTCAATGGTAATTTCTCTTGATCCACTGGCCTCACCATACTACATAATAATACAACCTGTATTTTGAAACACTATGTGAGAAATCTGGTTACCCTGAGGCCGCCATGCTGGAGAGACTGTAGGGAGTAATGGCGGAGAGAGGAAGGGTTGCCTGAGGAAACCCAGCTGTTAAAGCCTTCCCAGCCCAAGTGTTGGATATGTGAGAGAGCCTTTGAGAAGACTCCTGCTCCAGCCACCTTCTCACTGCAACCTCATGGAAGATCCCAAGCCAGAACCCCAGCTAGCCGTATAGCTATGAGAGAGAATCCGATTAAATTACTCTTGTTTTGTAACACAGTTCAGATGTTTTGTTAGAAAAACAGGTATCTGAAATAGAAAGGTGATCAAAGTGAATGGTTCTGCTGATTATATTCCTATTCCCTTTGACAGCCAAGTTCCTGCTCGTGCCTTTTTAGGATCATTCAATTCCCGAAATTTGAAATTCTTCCAGTTCTAGTAAGATGCCATCAACTGCCCTCACCCCCACCTCTCAGTGCCAGTAATATCCCTCTTACATTGCTTAGTACAGTGCCTCGAAGAAAACATCTCCAACTATTTAGAAATATTTCTAGGAGCACCAGGATGAAATTTGGAGCTCAGCATGGTCAATCAGGAAAAAAAAAAATAAAAAAGAGGGAGATGGAGAGAAGCGGGGGGTAAAGAAAGAAAACAAGACAAACTAGGCTTTCAAAGAAAATTGAGGATCTGGAGAGCCTTCAACTATTTTGATTTATAGTTAAACATTTCTTGAGATTGAAGTCTTGATTAGCCCAGTCCTCTCAAGTTCTGCCTTAGCCCTGATTTATGGAAAAGCCAGGCCCAGGCAAAATGAAAGCAAAATGAGGTATTCTTTAAAATTACCTTGGAGCACTTGAAGGAGGGCACAAGTGCTAACGTGGAGATTAAAAGGGAAGTGATGAGATGAGTTTTTGAAGCCCTAGATCTGCAGATGCCTGGCGGTGTGGGGAGGGGGGTGGGTGAAGGATGGGCTGCAGTCTTGGCCGGTGAGACCCCTGCGGGACACTTTGTTTGGTTTGGTTTGCCAGAGACCAAGCTCTCCAGCAAAGGGTGCATCTGTGAGCCCAGGGTGGCATTTTGATTCAGTGACTCTTCCATCACCAGCTGCAAGGGAGAAACTTCTAACATGGAAAGAACGGTAGGGGTGTGGAGGGAGGGGGACTGGCTGGCAGTGGGTTGGGATAGTAGAATCCACACTTGTGGTGGTTCAGGGGCTGAATCACTGTTAGATCAGGCAAGAGGAGCACCTGACCCAGCTCCCTACTCTGGTTGTCTTCTAGCCATGCTTTCCACATGGACAGAAGAGTCATGGGACCAAGAAGATGTACTCACGTCGAGCCCATTGCCCTATTCTAGATTTCACCGTTCCTGGGATCCATAATTCCCTGACATACTGGCTCCAATCTCACTCCCAGGGGCTATGTGGACCTCCTCCTCGGTCCATCCTTCTGAGGACAGAATGCCTCCTAAGATCTGAAGGGTGGCCAAGTGGTGGCTATTTACAGGGGCCTGTGGAGGCGCTTGGACACATCGTCTGGGATGTTCACACACATAAGCATAAGGCCTTTAATATGTGGGTGGAGCCAAGGGTGGAAAGAGAAGAGGTATATGGCAGAGGCTGGAGCCTACACATCCCTAGGCCTCCAGGTTTGGTACAGAAAACTGAGAATACTGAGAATTTTAAATTGAAACTTGGCTTTCTAGGTTGATATAAAAGTATATCTATCAATGGAGGAGGAGGGAACATATTGTATATGACAGTTGTTATCTTTATTTATAACTCTTACATATGTAGCCATATGGCACATGTGGGCCTCCATATGTACTCCTGCCCTGATCCTCCAAATATTAGGAGAGGTCTGTGCAAAGGGCAGGGGCAGAGTGTGCTGTTGGTCTGCTGGGTCAGCTGCAGGGAATTGGACTTTCTGCAGCCTTATCCCTGAGGGTGGGATGGTACTGTTTTCAACTTTAACTTCTCTTACAGTCACCCCTCCCCGTACCCCACCCCAGCTCGAGAGTCAACAAGGACTGTTCTCACCTACAGGAAGAGTCCTGATGACTTATGGAACATTCTGGGCCCAATCTACTGCCTTAACCCTACCTCCCATCTCTCTTCTTCCCTTCCATGAACCGTCTGTGTGATAGCATAAACCTCTTCACTGCTCCTACCTACTCTCCTCTGCCCGGCTCCCCACTCTCTCTCTCTCTGTCTCACAAGTAAGCAGTTTCCTTCTTCTCAGTTTACTCATGATGCTTATACTTTCTCAAGAACTTTTCCTTCTCTTCTACACCCATCCAAAGTCAACCCATTTTTAAAGATTTAGTTCACATTGAATTTCTTAAACAATGTTAATTAATTAATTAATTCAATGATTAATCAGTGAAACTCTGGCATATATCAATTCCTGGATTATAGCCATCTGGACACTTTTTTTCTTCTCTAACTCACCCTGATCTTGATCTTTCCAATTTTTACTTCATATAACATCTTTGCTTCCAAATTTTAACAAAATTTCAACAGTGTTTTCTTAAATTTTCTTATAGATTTTAAATCTAAACTGGATGTCATATTCTTGTGAGCACAAGCTCTTTGTTGGGCCATTTTCATATCCCATTCATTGGCCAGCAGTGTTTAACAGTGTTGTCCCGCCGATGGAGTGATAGGCAGATTGATGGAGGAACCAAATGATTTGCCACCAAACCCCCTTTCTTCTTAAGGAATTTGCAAAGAGCTTGGGTGGTCTGGGTTCAATTCTCTCCTTGCCATTTTTTTTTCTTTTTATCATTCCACTGGATTATTTCTAATCCATTTTGCATCTATCATGCCTGAATTTATTTCAACCCCTTTGAACATATTGATATTTTGGCTTGAAGTATTAATAACAGTGATTTATTTACTACAAATTTGAGTTTTTATTTGTAATTTATACCAAATTACCCTTATAGACAAGCATGTGTTGAAATAAATAGGTTAAGTCATTTATTATTTCTTATTATTTCCATATGACTTCGGTTTGCTTTTCTAACATCTATTAGGCTTGAAGTCTGTTTCTATCTTAGGAAATAGCTTTTATTAGAATGGAGGTCCTCAAAAATGTGTTGCCTGGGCCAGTACTATAGCATCACCTGGAAACTTGCTAGAAATGCGATTATTAGGACCTGACCCAGATCTACTATTTTTTTTAATTTTTTTATTTCTTTTCAGCGTAACAGAATTCATACATAGTTTTACACCACACCCAGTGCTCCATGCAATGCGTGCCCTCCATAATACCCACCACCAGGCTCCCCCAACCTCCCACCCCCCGCCCCTTCAAAACCCTCAGGTTATTTTTCAGAGTCCATAGTCTCTTATGGTTCATCTCCCCCCCAATTTCCCTCAACTCCCTTCTCCTCTCCATCTCCCCATGTCCTCATGTGTTATTTGTTATGCACCGCAAATAAGTGAAACCATATGATAATTGACTCTCTCTGCTTGACTTATTTCACTCAGCATAATCTCTTCCAGTCCCGTCCATGTTGCTACAAAAGTCGGGTATTCATCCTTTCTGATGGAGGCATAATACTCCATAGTGTATATGGACCACATCTTCTTTATCC